>ML777891.1:40237-74113 GCA_009831015.1 Picea engelmannii | reverse complement strand
ATTTTATATAGAGTAATTGAAAGTAAAAGAATTATTATTCTTTCGGTAGGTTCTTTCTACTTCTCCATATAACAAAGATGTGTATTTTCTTAAATGCTTAATCTTATTTAAAAAAGAATATTAGTAACAAGTATATCTATATCTATATATATATATATATATATATATATATATATATATATATCAACTTAAAGTAAAAAATGAAAGGTTGGTTGAGTATTAGACTTTAGAGAGATGTGCAATTCCTTCCATGTTTAACATGGAGTTTGACATGTGATACATATATATATATATATATATATATATATATATATATATATAATTTATCTTAATTCCAAATCCATAGTTAAGATTGATCTTGATTAAAACATTTGAATAAGTTGAGTATTAGAAAGATGTGCAATTCCTTAGGTGCTTAATATGGAGTTGACACATGGAATATACGCTTGTTCTTTATATAACATTAGTAGATCCATCTTAAATCTAGATCTATCATGCATCTAGAGGCATGAAATCCTTATAGATGCAAACATTTATTCAAGTTTTCTATTCTAAAAAAAATGTATTTCAAGGAATTTGATACCTCTAAAAGCATGATAAATCCAGAGTTAAGATGGATCTACACTAGTCATTCCCATTTATGAGTTTATGAAAAAACTGAAAAATAATTGGTTTCTAAACCGTTGGAGAGATTTTGGCAATTCTTTAATGAGGTTTTGTTACCTGATAGTCAAACGGCTATTGTTAATTGTGTTTTTATTGGAATGTGTCGAATGTATTCCGTATATGGATGCTTGGGATTCTTTCCTCGGGATGAATTAACGATGATCTGTATGCAGTGGTCCAAATGATCGTCATGTCTTTGCCAAAGTGTATTCGCGGGCCGCCCTTCGGAGCCTGCATAACATTTGGTTTATGCTTATTACAGAGCACTTCTGGAATGTTTATATTCACGCGCATAAATACGATTTCGTCATTGCTGGCTGGTTGCTCAATAATCTTCCACAGCCAACTCTGTCACTTCTTCCCTGAATCTAGCGCGTCGCTAGCCGGCTCAAATAAAACGGGAGGGAATTGAATGGGAAGAACACGTAGTAAAACAACCCAAAGGCCGACTATTGGAGAGACTTTAAAACCACTTTCTATATGGAGTTCCTTCCTATCCTCAACGAACAACCAGAAGCCGGCTGGTCGCATACTAGAGGAGGGGTGAACCTGATAAAATCATCCTAAAGCCGGTTGATCGCCGGATATTAAACTCATCCTGAAATAATTTAAAAGTTAAATTAAGATATGTTAGGTTTTGTAACAACTAAGCTGTGTATGTGTGTAAAATAGATTAACTTGTAAGAGTTAGTATATGAATTTAGTGAAGGTGGTTTTTGGATGATCATAATATACACTCATATTTTATAGATATGATATTATTATTATTTAGTGGTAGTTTAAACATTCTAGGATTTGTTTTTAGAAATTGTTTTTAAATGAGATTTTTTTTTATTTAATTTTGCTTGAAATCAGATAAAAAAGTGTTGGATCTGCACATTTGAGTGATTAAGTTTGTATAATTTTAGTGTTCTATGGTTTTTCAACAAATTAAATTTATTTATGCATTTAGAAATGTAATTTAAATAACATAAAACTATTATTTGGTCTAAATTTATGTTGTTCAAATCAGATTAAAAAAGCCAAACCTTAAAACAATTAGATAACCCCTATTATTTATGTTAAAACTATCTTTTAGTTATAAAATAAAATCTACCTCTACTTCTCATTGATTAAGAGCTTGTCTTTCTACAATTTTAAAAAACAAGTTAATATCTTAGAAGACCCACTAACATCTACTAAGAGAATTGTCCTTACTATAAATCCCCAAATTATAATAAATTTTAATTTAAAAAATTATATCAACTAATTATAATAAATTTTAATTTAAAAAATTATATATATATAATTATAATTATAATTGAATATGTTTATTAATTTATAGATATTATATTATATTTTTAAGTTTTTAAATATATAAAAGTTATATTATTAAAAATTATTATTATTATTATTATAATATAAAATTAAAATTAAAATTTAATTATACATTAAATTTAATATATAAATATTTATTTATTTCATAAATAAATAATATCATGATATATTATTCAACATTTAAATTAATAACATATATTTAATAGAAATCAATGAATGAAATTAATAGAATTAACTCTCTTACATTTATGAATGTGTGGGTTTATCAAGTTTACTTTTTCACTTTTACCTAACATACTTAAAAAATTACTAAGTTGAGTTATTTGTCATGGAACATAATTACTTCAAGATTAATTTAATTGTAACCTTTTATCATTTACTTTTTACTTTTTATTTTTTACAAATTGACAGTTTCGTAAATTCTAAGGCCATGAGATATTTAACGTCATGTGCTATTACGCCTCCCTTTCACTACCCCAATAGAGCTAGGGAGAGGAGTGGATTAGCGAGTGATGCCCCTCATAGGTTGGCCTTTAGATTTCACTAGGCATTTTTATTTCAGTGCATATATTATTGTATTCATATTCTTGGCGGGTGAATGGGTTTTCGGGTGAATGGTTTTTCTTCGTGTTTGGATTGCACCAGGGATTTTCATTTCAATGCCTATTGAACACAATAGAATGCTTAATCTTGATTGCTTCTTTGGGAACACTGTATGTGTATTTATTTTTTATGTATATTTTCTTTGTAGGTTTAAAGGAACAAGCTCGTCCATTTCCTGCTATATCTTATGACAGATTGATGCGGAGCTAGATAGTAAATCTACCGGAATGACATTGTGTTGACAGATTGATGCGGAGCTGGATAGTAAATCTACCGGAATGACATTGTGTTGACAGATTGATGCGGAGCTGGATAGTAAATCTACCGGAATGACATTGTAAAACACAGGAACCTATTAAAGCGTCCCAAGTGCAACGAGTCCCCACACTACTTTAATTTATATGATTTTCTGCATGAAAGCTAAATAAATATTGTTTTCCCTGTGTACATGTAAATTTTCAGACACCAACCCAGTTTTAGTCTCCTTGATTTTTCAGTTAATGTTCAATGTCCAAACCCAGTTTTATATCAACAATTAAATACACAGCAGAAAATTAATTTCAGAACTGAAACATGAGGATTCTGAACATCGTTTATAATGCAGAAATAAAATATGAACAACACATAAAACTCATAAAATATTGGCACATATTTTTAGTCTAACTTTGACCCTAGAAAAACCCACAAGGAGAAAACTAGTGAGAGAGGGAGATTTTTATTATTTAGGAGCTTCAGAGAATTATGTTACAACATATTCATCTTCAGAAATTTAAATGACAATCTTATCTCGACAACCGTGCCAAATCTTCACATAGGAAAATGAGCCAAACTCTTCAAAAAAATTTCCAGAATTTTCTGCAATAAATTACACATCCGCTCCTCAATTTTTGTGCCTCCAAAATGATGTACGGTCACCTCGAAATCCATGCTAATAGTCTCAGCCCCAAAAAGTGCAATAAATGTTGTACAAACACCTTGGGAAACATGTCGAAACTTCAAAAAAACAACAGAGCACATTCACCTCAAAATTTGCGCCTGAATAATAGTGGTACAGACCATATGGAATCCGTACAGTATGGACTGCACTTTCTGCCTCAGTTTCCATGCCCTTTTCCTATTGTACGAAATTCAAAAATCTGTACAGTACGACCTTTCTACTGGACTGTACCTTCCCTCAATTTTTGTACCTTCTCTTCTTGTTGTATGACCTACTCAATCCATACAATACGACCTGCCTTCAATGTTGTCCTTGCTGCCTCGATTTTTGTGCTATTTTACATCCTTAGAATGCGTTCCCTAGCTTTGTAGAAATGGATTCTTCTCCAAACTCGAGGAGTTTTCAAATGTCTCTTCATTCACCCTCACTAAAGTCATAAAGTCACATTTTAATTTGCATCTCACAAATTAAATGACTAGGACCCAGATTAGGCACTTTCTCACCCCTTAAGCACCTAGGGATGAGAAACACTTGCCTAGATACTTTATTTAATTAAAAATTTAACACTCCCTCTTACCGAGAAAAGTGTTACTCACCACTCCAAGCTTGTCCTTAAAAAATACAAACTTGCCTCTGCCCAATGCCTTGGTGAGTATGTCTGCAACCTGCTCCTCTATAGATATGTATTATAGCTCCACAGCTCCTCTTTGAACATAATCATGGATGAAGTGATAACGAATCTCGATATGATTAGACTGATCATGAAAACTGGATTCTCCGAGAGTTTAATGCAACTCTGATTATCACAGTAAATCATAGTAGGCCTCAAGTGCACACCGAATAATCCCACCAGCATCTTGTGAAGCCAAAGGGCATCACAAGTGGCCTAACTGGCTGCCATATACTTAGCCTCAGCAGAACTCAAAGCCACTGATTTTTGTTTCCGACTGAACCAAGACACAATTGTTGATCCCAATCCCAAACAACACTCTGAAGTGTTTTTCCTGTCACTGATACATCCTGCCCAATCTAAGTCTGTATATCCAACCAGACAAAGTCCATCTCCTCTCTGATAGTCCAGAACATAATCTACTGTACCACAAAGATACTTGAGCACATGTTTTGCTACCACTTAGTTCACTCTCCTAGGTTCCACCATGAACTGACTGAGAGTGTTGAAAGCAAAACAAATATCTAGCATGGTATTGACCAAATACATCAATGACCCAATCAACTGACAATACAAGGTGGAATCCACCAACAGTGACTCAGAAGAATGAAGCTTCTTCCAGTTGGTAATCATGGGAGTGGTCATGGGCCTGCTATCCCTGATATGAAATCTGCTCAAAATGTCACATACATACTTCCCCTATCCCAGGAAGATGTGTCCAGGCTCCTGCCAAACCTCCAATCCCAAAAAGTAATGCATCGATCCAATGTCAATCATCTTGAACTTTGAAGCAAGGCTCTCCTTGCAGTTGCTGATGAGTCTCTTTGCCACTGTAATGAAAAGATCGTCTACATTTAGTAGAAGAATGAGAGGATCCTCTCCAACCACAATGAAGTATAGGTTGGGACCCCCCTCACTCTTCTCAAAACCCAACTGCTGCAAATAGGCATCTATCCTCAAATACCAAGATCTGGGAGCTTGTTTCAGCCCATACATTGTCTTCTTCAGTCTACGTGCATGATACTCTCTCCCATGCACCTCAAAGCCCAATGGATTCTAAATATACACCTCCTCCTCAATAAGACCATTCAGAAATGTGGTCTTCACATCCATCTGGTGAATCTTCCAACCTATCTCTGCTGCAATGGAAATCACTATCCTGATCAAAGTGTATCTAGCAACCGATGCAAAGGTCTCATCATAGTCGACTCCCTCAACCTGTGAAAACCCCCAAGCCATAAAGCCAAATTTGTACTTCTCAATGCTGCCATCAACATCATGCTTTAGTTTATAGAGCCACCCAGAAGTCACCACTGACTTCCCCTCAAGTCTAGGAACAACTTCCTAGACATCATTCTTCATGATGGAATTGTACTCTTCCATCATGGCATCTCTCTATACTTGTCTACCAGTGGCCTCCTCAAAAGTGGAAGGCTCATACTCCTGAATACTACTCACCATCATAATGTAGCTGCAAAACCTCTCGAGAGGTTTACTCTCCCTCAATCCCTATCTGGGATTCGCCATTGAACTCTGTGCCTCCCTCAAAGTGTCATGAATCCACTTGGGATTCCTCCTCTCTGAAGTAGTGTCCAGTGGAGGGGATTCTCCTCGCTAAAACCCATCTCCTGAATACAATGATCCTGAACTATACTCTGAAGTACTCGATCTTATAACCTGCAGACCAGTAGCCTACAAACCTGAAACCTATGGCCCTGTCACCTGTGAACCTGTCGTCCCTGAAACTGGTGGCCTTGAACTCTGTGTCACTGTAGTCTGCTGCGGACTCACCTAAATCTGTGGTGAAGACTGCTCACCCTTCTCTGTCCCTCTAGACTTCCTAAATGCTCCGTCCTTCTCAAATCTAACATCCCTCCTCAAGACAGTCTTCCTCAAGTAAGGAAGATATATACAGAAATCCTTTGAAGTGTCACTGTACCCAACAAGGATCCCTCTCTTTATCGTGGGATCCAGCTTTGTCCTCTTCTCAGAAGGGACATATGAATATGTGATGCACCCAAAAATATGAAGGTGCTCCACCTCATGCTTCTTCCCAGAAAATGCCTCCTCAGGAGTCATGCTCCCCATACCCTTGTGGGGACTCCTGTTCTGCAGATAAAATGCAGTGTAGCATGCCTCAACCCATAGAAATAGTGGTAGCCCCAGATCATGTAGAATGGCTCTCGCAACCCCAACAATGGCCCTGTTCTTCCTCTCTGCAACCCCATTCTACTACGAGCTTTAAGGAATAGTCAACTCCCTCCTGATGCCCTCTCCTGCACATAAGTCCATGAACTCCTTGGAGGTATACTCCCCCCCATTTTCCGATCTCAGGACTCTAATTTTCTTCCTTGTCTGGTTCTCCACAAGATCTTTGAACTCTTGGAACCAACTAAAGACATGTCCTTTGCTCTTCGTGAAAAAAATCCAGGACTTCCGAGAGAAGTCATCAATGAATACAACATAGTATAGGGAACCAGTCAACGATGCCAAAGACATTGGGCCACATACATATGAATGTATAAGATCAACTTGCACAACCTCTCATGTCTAGTACCAATCACTTTGGTCGAAGTGTTGGTAGACCCCCTGGGGAGAAGAAGCACCTGCCCATCACGAAAAAAGACCTCATAACCCTTCTCCTCAATAGTAGAAATTGACACTAAGTTCTTCTTCAAGCACAGAACATATAGAGCCTCTTTCAAAGTCATGGGAGACAAAGACTCCCTCTGAAATGATACAGTCCCACTACCAACCACCTTGACCTCTAGGTCATCTCCAAGAATTACCTCAACATTTCCCATCTCTGTGAGGTCTCACAAGTGCTCACAAACCCCTTTCATATGGCAAGAGGCACCACTGTCAATATACCAAGTATTTGTATGAGTAGTTCTCGTCGATAGACACACAATCAAGGAAAATTCCTTGTCAAACTTGGTGGAAAAATCTTCCACCTCTACTGAAGCTGTTGTTTGTTTCTTCTTCTTATTCGAACACTGACTTGCATAGTGGCCAAACTTATGGCATGTAAAGCACTTGACTTTTCTTTTGTCTTTATTCCCTTCACCCTTGGGCTTGTTTCCTACCTTTGGACCCTTTTTGAACTTCTTCTTGCTAGTGGTAGCAAGAGCCACATTCTCTTCCTCATGACTTGTAGATGAACTGTCATGTACATAACCTCTCCAAGTCTTCTCCTGAACAAAGTCATCCCAAATACGTTCCCAACAGGGAAGATTCTCCCTAGCAACAATTCCCTCCAAAAAAACAATCCAATGTTTGAAAACTCCATTCAATGTTGTTCTCACAAGATCACTGTCAACTATGGCTTCCCTAATAGCTTCAAGCTCATCCCTCACTTGTGTCAATCTAGTAAGGTATGTGACAACATTTTTAGCCTTGATCATTTGTATGTTTTTTAGTTTTTCCTTCAAAACCATTTTCTCGTTCTCATTAGTACTCTGGTATAATTTAGTCAAAGACTCCCACATCTCATAGGCATGTGTCTTCCAGGTCAAGTGAGGAATCAAATGATCCTTGATGGCATCAAGAATAAACCTTTTAGCCTTGATACTCTTCTTGGTGTAAGCTGCAAGAAAAGTAGCATCAGGAGGTACCACAACACGATGAGTAGTGGTATTTTTCACAATGTCCCACAACTCATTTTCTTGCAAAAGCAAGATCATCCTCTCATTCCATGTACCAAAATTTTCTTCCCCATCAAGTGTGTCCTCAACTCTCAAACCTGTAGTCATTGACCCTATTCTGCTGAAAATAATAAATTCAAAAATCTTCCCTATGAAGTGACTTATGTCCCAACTTTCTAACTGTTGAAATCTCTACTTCTTTTCAACTCTGCTCTAATACCATGTAAATTTTTAGACCCCAACCTAGTTTCAGTCTCGCTGATTTTTCATCGAATGTTTAATGCCCAAACCCAGTTTTATATGAGCAATTAAATACACAGCAGGAAATTAATTTAAGAACTAAAACATGAGGATTCTAAACATCGTTTATAACATAGAAATAAAATATTAGTAGCACATAAAACTCATAAAATATTGACACAAATATTTTCGGTCTAACTTTGACCTTGGAAAAACCCACAAAGGGAAAACTAGTGAGAAAGGGAGGTTTTTATTATTTAAGAGCTTCAGAGAATTCTATTACAACATATTCATCTTCAGAAATTTAAATGACCAACATATCTCGACAACCGTGCCAAATCTTCACACAGGAAAATGAGCCAAACTCCTCAAAATTCTTTCCATAATTTTCTTCAATAAATTACAATTCTGCTCCTCGATTTTTGTACCTCCAAAATGTTGTACAATCGCCTCAAAATCTGTGCCAAAAGTCTCAACCCAAAACAGTGCAATAAATGTTGTACGACCGCCTTGGGAAACATGAAAACAACACAATGCTTTCACCTCCAAATCTGTGCCTGAATGATAGTGTTTTATTGCAGGTTACATCAAGCTGACGCGGAGAAGCAAGTGGAGTTGGATGTCATTGTGCAGGTGTTGGTTAACATCGATCCGAGGCCTAGAAGCAAATGGAGTTGGACGTCACTCAGTAGGAAGGTGAACGAGCCTCTTAATTTTTTCGCCTTAGAAGTACGGTGAGGGTTAGAGTTCTCACTTTTTTCGCATACCCTCTGTTTTTTTAATGTTTCTTCTTACATATACATCCATTTATGTGTTTAGGGTTTAGGTCATTTCTGTTTTGAAAATTTAATTTAATTTTGTAATTTTTTAAAAACATGATAACCAAGGAAAGAGATTATTTTCGTACTTGATCTTGAAAAACAGAACCCAAGCTGCGATCCGAGTGCATTAGTATGAGAAAAAGTTCTGGTATGGGAGTTCCCCCGCGAGTTGGGCAGACCGATGGACTGCAATTCACGAGCCTTTGATTAATGTGAAAAATAGCATGTGGGTACCCGATCATGGAGGTTCATAGGCAGCCAGCTCCATCCACGACCAACCTAATATTGCAGCACAAAGAAACAAACATATTCATGACGGTTACGGCGTGCATCCGATCGATCAGAAATTTGAAGGTCAAAAAAAGAAACAAACGCAACCATGTTACCTTCATCTGTGCCGGTGGCAACAAAAGGCGCAAATAACCTGCAGAACGTACCAATTAATGCTGTTATTATGAAATTAGTTAATGGATTCTGCGTACCATATCATCATAAATTTCTTCTTTGTTCAGGTGGATTATAGCATACCAGTGCAAATACTCGCCTTCAGGAGAGTCAAGATCCGTCATAACCTGATTAGGGTTTTGAAAATTATATCATTTATGTTTTGAAAATTTTATTTTATTTTCTAATTTTTTAAAAACATAATAACCAAGGAAAAAGATTTATTTATATATAATAATATATATAATAAACTTAATATTTTTTTTTAAACAGACAAAAGATTTGTTAATATATAATAATATTTATCATTAATGCAATGGTACGTCATATATCACTGCACCGTGCATCTCGTTTTTGCTATAAATCAAATTTCACATAACCATTAATGGCCACGACTTGGCTCTAAACTAACTTGGCTCTAAACTAACAAACAGTCGTTGGAACATGAACAACTCCATTTATTCTTTCGCATGGCTGCGATGCAAAAGGAAAAAAAAAACATGACATCTTTTGTGCACATAGAATAAATTTTACGATGGAAAACAAATGCTACTTTCGTTAGGGTTTACTTGCCTCACATGATCATGGTATTGGTAGCGTTGGGGCTGTAGGAGATGTTGGGGTTGAAGGTCTGGTTCGGTTTGTTCATCATGGGGACTGCTTTTGGATGTAGTTGATCACACATCCGTCCGAACACGCAGACTCCAAACTAGCATGTAGACTCATTGCATATGAAGTCACATTAAATTATTTGGAGTAGAGGATATATGCGAAGTTCAATCACTAACACTAAATTATTTGGAGTAGAGGATATATGCGAAGTTCAATCACTAACACTAAATTATTCCAAGTAAGGACCAGATTCGAAGGTTTCATTGCATTTGAAACCATTGAGTCACAATAAATTCTTTCACCAATTAAAAATTGTCCAACCTTTCTTCTTTGAACACGTCCATTTTTGGTATGTGGATTTTTTATAATGGAAATTTAACTCAATTTTTGGTATTTGGATTTTTATAGTGGAAATTTAACATTATTTTTAAATGTAAAAAATCTAAATAAAATCTTTAATACAAAACCCTCACCTAACTTGAATGCTTTCATGGACCAAAACCTAAACCCTAATTTTTAATAAAACTAAACAACCATTTTCCTCCTTTTTAAATATAATGGTCATTAATTAAAAAAATCATATATTTTGATTTATTTTTTAGTAATAATAATATGAAAGAAGTAATTGATTTTAGTCAATTGAAGTATAATGTTGTAAAATTTAACCAATATAGATTAGAAAGATTATTTAGATATTGAGATTTGTTTTCGCACCTACTCTTAAGGTTTGGAGTTTAGTATTTGTGAAGAAATAATAATAAAATTGAGAAAAATTTAAAACTACTTGTAATAATATCCTTGAAATTATTTGCAATACCTTTATATTACCTTAGTTAAAGTGAGAATTTTTCTAATTGAGAGTATAAAGTTGGAACTCATCATCATTTTTTATCAATATTCTTACAACAAGTATAAATTATTAAATGATTTGCTATCAATATCCTTAGAACAAAATACAATGAACATACGACATTTATGTTCATCACAAAACCATACAAAATACAATGAACATACGACATTTATGTTCATCACAAAACCATACAAAATACAATGAACATACGACATTTATGTTCATCACATAGCCACTTTTTACTTAAATGTCCTATCGTCACAATGTGATGACCATAGTTGTGTCATTGTTGATATGTGACAAACAATACCGTGTCATTGCAATATTATGAACATTTCCCCATTGTCACAATGTGACACAAATATCCAATTGTCATAATGTGATGAAAATATTTTGTACTCATAATGTGACAGACACTGCCCCACTGTTGCACTATGACAAACTTAACCATATTGTCACAATGCGACAAACATAGCCTTATAAAATGAACATACAATGTGACAAACATAACCATATTGTTGCAATGTGATGAGAATAACTATGGTTGACCTTAGTTGACAATGGAAATACGACATTTATGTTCATCACATACCCACTTTTTACTTAAACGTTATGTTGTCACAATGGGATGAACATAGTCGCATCGTCGCAATATCCCTATCGTTGTCAATATGTGACAAATACTATCTTATTTTCCCAATGTTATGAAGATAGCCCCATCGTTGCAATGTGACAAAAATATCCAGTCTTCATTATGTCATGCAAATATCTTGTCCTCGCAATGTGACGAACATTGCCCCGCCATCGCATAGTGAGGGACATAACCATATTGTCACATGTGATGAACATAGCCTTATACGACGAAGATACCATGTGACGAAGATATTGACCATGGTTGATACATTAATACATGGTATCTATAAATTAATGACCATGTTTTATTGTGATTGACCATGGTTGAAAATGGTTAACCATGTTAGAAAGTTGTTTTCCATAAATGACCATGGCTAGCCATAACCATATTGTCACAATCTGACAAACATAACCATATTGTGCAATGTGACAAACATAATATCATCGACAATCTGTTAAACATAACCATATTGTCACAACCTGATGAGCATAGCCTCCTCATCACATTGTTATGAACATATCGTTGTCGTCATAATGTAATGCAAATATTATGTCATCATAATGTGACAAACAATGTCTTGTCATCACAATGTGATGATCATAGCCATGTTGTCAAAATCGATGTCATTTCATTACAATATGATGAACATACAACATTTATGTTCATCACATAGCCACCTTTTACTTATATATCCTGTTGTCAAAATGTAATGAACATAACCCCCTCATTGCAATATCCTCATCGTCATCAACATGCGATAAACAATATCTTGTCATCACAATGTTGTCAACATATCCCCATCGTCGCAATGCAATGCAAATATTTGTGTCACCTAATGTGGCATTAATATCCTATCATCCCAATGTGATGAACTTAGCCCTTTCGTCGTACTGTGACAAAAGTAACCATATTGTCACAAACTGGTGAACATATTCTCGTCGTGGCTACGTCATGAACATAGTGTCATCGTCACAATGTGATGCAAATATCCAATCATTATAGTTATGACCATAAGAAACTATAATCGTGGTTAGCCATTGTAAACCACTATCATTTTCAATAAATGTATAGATACTTTAATAATGTATTATTAGTTTATCAATGTCTTTATTAAGGTATTACTACTTTAATAATGTATTTATTAATGTATTATTAGTTTAACAATGTATTAATTAATGTATTATTAGCTTATTAATGTGTTTATTACGGTATTATTACTTTAATAATGTATTTATTAAGGTATTATTACTTTAACTATGTATTAATTACATTATGCATTAATGTATTAATACTATAATTTATAAATTAATACATTGTAATATTATATTGTTAATGTATTAATACTATAATTTATAAATTAATACATTGTAATATTATATTGTTAATGTATTAATACTATAATTTATAAATTAATACATTGTAATATTATATTGTTAATGTATTAATATTTTAATAATGTTTTACTAAATACATTAAGTTTAATGTATTACTACTTTATTATTATTAATGTTCTCTTTATTAGTGTGTTATACTTTTGTAGTATATAAATTAATAATGTATTAATTAATTAATATAGTTAATAATGTGTTAATTAATTAATTTATTAATATATTACATAATGTGTTTATCCATTAATAATGTGTTAATGTGACAAACATAACCACATTGTCACAATGTGATGAGAATAACTACGGTTGACTTTAGTTGACGACGGAAATACCACATTTATGTTCATCACATACTCACTTTTTACTTAAACATTATGTTGTCGCAATGCGATGAACACACTTGCATTGTCACAATATCAATAATAATGTATTATTAGTTTATTAATGTGTTTATTAAGGTATTACTACTTTAATAATTTATTTATTAATGTATTATTACTTTAACAATGTATTATTAGCTTATTAATGTGTTTATTAAGGTATTATTACTTTACTAATGTATTTATTAATGTATTATTACTTTAACAATGTATTAATGTATTATGAGTCCTTAAAACTTGATAAGATCAATATGTACAAATCCCTAATTAAAAGGAAAAAAAGATATTATATCAATAAAAGGCAAGAGCAACTTTCACAACTATACAAGTTGGATCCTAAGAAGTTGTGGAGCCAAATTGTAAAATGCAATACTAAAGAAAATAATAGGATTCCCTTAATGGACTGAAATTCCTACCTTAAAAGTCTTTACGAGTTCCCTAATGCCATGGACACCATTCCTATTGTCCCTACAAAGGAAGAAGTTTTTTCTTTAGATGACATAGAATTTGGGGTTGAGCGGCTCACAAATGGGAAAGCTAAGGACAGTGAAGGCTACCAAGCTGAAATTTTTAAAATCGGAGGGTCAATCCTTATCCCTCACACACACAAGCTCTTCAATTTAGCAGTCAAGGAGGGCTACCCTAAATCCTGGATGCAAAGCCTCATTGTTCCTATTTTTAAAAATGGGGATAAAAACATTCCCTCTAATTATAGGACCATTATGATTAGCCCAATTTTAGCCAAGCTTTATGGAACTATTTTGGAAAAGAAGATTAGCATTTGGCTAGAAAGTCACGGTAAAAGAGCTAAAGGCCAGGCTGGGTTTAGGAGATATCATTCAACTGTGGACCATCTTGTTACCTTTAGGATCATTGCAGAGGAGTTTCGTAATACTAAAACCAATCTTTTTTGTTGTTTTGTTGACTTTAGAAAAGCTTTTGACACGGTTCCTAGGAAAAACCTTTGGAATAGGTTGGAAGAGATAAAAGTCCCTCTTGAGTTGAGCGTTGTTGCAATAAGGATGTATGAGAACATTATTGCTAAGTTTAAAAACACTGAGGGTTGGTCAAAAGAGATTAACTGCAATATCGGAGTCAAACAAGGTTGTCGCTTGTCCTCTACCCTTTTTGGCATATACATTGATAAATTAGAAGAATGCTTGGAAAAAGCAGGTTCTGTTGGCCGTACTCTCACTGATATAGTCATCAATCTTCTTCTTTATGTCGATGATATCATTCTTATGGAATGGAGTCCCTATGATCTTGAAAACCAACTAGGAATCCTCAAGGATTTTTGCTCCAATATGGGTATGACTGTTAATACTGATAAGACTAAGGTCATGATTATTAAATCCAATAAGATCCCTTATGATACCTTGGTATATGAAAAAAACAACTTGGAGGAAGTGACTTCATACAAATATCTTGGAATTGATATTAACCACAAGCTTAATTAGAATTATAGCATTGAGAAAAGGATTATTGGGGGATGGAAAGCTTATTATGGGCTTGAAAACAATTGTAAATCAAGTGAACTTTGGAGTTGGGATAAGAATAAGCTCCTCTTTGAGACTTTTTTTACACCTGTTATTCTTTATGGATGTGAAATATGGGGCTGTAGTATCTCTCGTGAATCCTGGGGAAAGAGCAAATACAAAAGAATTTAAAAACCTATAATCTCAAAATTAAAGGAAATACGCCCTATCTGATCCTCCTAGTAGAAACAATCCTCTCCCCCATTGAGAGCATGACTATGACTAGATACCTAATGTATAAGAACAAGTTAAACAACATGGAATACAAGAGGCTACCTAAAATTGCTTCCAAATCAAGTCATAACCACCATAGACTCAAGCGAGGATGGCATAAAGATGCTCGGTGTTGGCTAAACTATTGGGGAATCATGGAAGAAACCATTTTGCAGAATAAAGATATTGTTAAAAAAAACGTCAAATCAGAATTTAAGGAAAAAATGTGGTGTGATAAAGAGTTAGAGGAAAAAAGAAAATTAAGGTATTATAAAGATGTAATCAATCCTCATCTAGAAGATCAAAATTATCTATCTGTAAAAAAAAAAATAAGCATTGCTAAGATAAGAACAAATTCTCACGAGCTCCATAGTGAAACTGGGCATTGGTCAATTCCTAAAATGCCATGGGATGAAAGAGTGTGTCACCTTTATGACACTAAGAAGGTTGAAGATGAAAAGCATTTTTTCTTAGATTTTCTAGCCTATACCCATATTAGATCTCATTTTCAAAATATTGATCACACTACCAATCTTCCTAACCTCTTAACTCAACAAAAGTATGGTGATCTTGGAAAGCTTCTCTTAGTGCTTTTCGAGCATAGAAACAAAATTCTAAAGAATCACAAGTAATCACTCACCCTCTTAAGGTCCGAAAGACGAATTAGGTCTTAGTGGATATTAATCATCATCATCATTATGCATTAATACTTTAATTTATAAATTAATACATTATAATATTATATTGTTAATGTATTAATATTTTAATAATGCTTTACTAAATGTATTAATATATTAATAATGCTTTACTAAATGTATTAATATTAAATTTATTAATGTATTTAATGTATTAATGTATTTAATGTATTAATGTATTTAATATATTAAATACATTAATGTAATTAATATATTAATAATGTTTTACTAAATGTATTAATGTATTAAATGTATTAATGATGTTTTACTAAATGTATTAATAATGCTTTACTAATGTATTAAACACATTAATGTATTTATGTCATTTCAGACATGTCATTCGTGAACTAGCAAAAACCACTTTTATGTAAAGAGTGGTTGGTATACGTCCATCAACGCCATTAATTGAAAAAGGTGAAAAATAAAACCGATTATATCAACCACTTTTTACATAAAAATAGTTCTTGCTAGTAATATATATTATTTGAAACTTTTAATTAAAAACCAATGCTTTTAAAAACACAATAAAAAACAAGAAATATATACATTAGACACATACAATAATACTAAGGAAATACGTGACAGAAACAAAAGAAATTCGCATTAAATGAGAAAATAATTGTATAGATATGTATTATTTGAAACTTTTAATTAAAAACCAATGTTTTTAAAAGCAAAATTAAAGAGAAGAAATATATACTATAAGAAAATAAGTATATTGATATATATTATTTGAAACTTTTAATTAAAAATCAATATTTTTAAAAGCAAAATTAAAGAGAGGAAATATGTATTTCCTCTCTTTAATTTTGCTTTTAAAAACATTGGTCAAATAATATATATACTAGAGGAAATACGTGATAGAAACAGATGATGAAAGGAAAGGAATTCGCCTTAGATAAGAAAAGGAGTATATTGTTTTATATTGAGGATATAGTAATTTTTATAGTATATTATTTTATATTGAGGAGATTTTAATTTTTAAAGTATTTTTTATAATTAGCAATTGTTTTTAAGGTATAAAAGGTAAGTTCTTGTAAGATGATGAGGTGAAAATGATGTATTTTAAAATATTGTTGTGGATGGAAAGAATTTGAAATGTAGAGTTTTAAAATTTGTTAATGTATTTGAAATATTGGTGGAGTAATTTTAAATATAAATATAATTTGTTTATTAAGTATTTTTTGAATAAATATAATGAGGATCATTGAAGTCACCAAAATAAAAGTTGCAATTCAGTTGAAATTAAGTTGTATGTAGAGATGAAAAGATATAAAATATGAAAAAGATAATATTTGTAGATAAGGTAAACTAAGAATAGAAAATTTATATCAAATAACATATTCTTGCAATCTAAAATTTTCTATAAAAACTATAAATCTAGGTTTTATATAGGCTTAGTCTAAAAGTTTGATTTTTTGGAGTTTTTACTTATCAATTTTTACTAAAATCTATAAAACATTGTTGGAACGTCATATTTGAGTGATTGAGTTGATTGAGCTTGTATAATTAGAGTGTTCAGAAAGTTTTGGTGTTGAATCCATTTATGCATTCAAAAATGCAATTTAAATAACAAAAAATGGTGATTTCACCAAGAAAATGACTATAAATGACTATAAAATAAAATAGCTAACATGCTTTGATAAGTTGCAACAACATTTTATAAGAATAATAAACTACATAAATATCCTCATGTTTTCGAGATAAGGAGTAAATGAACGTAGTGCTAAAAAACAACCATCCATGACTAGGGGGCTCAATTGGAATATCTAGTGGTCATCCTTTCCAAATTTGTCCTGATTTTTCATATATTTGAATATTATCAAGCTTGGGTTTAGTAGGTTTTCATTCTTTTGAGGAATGAATATGATGTTGAGTGTGTATTTTTGTACGGTATTCAATAAAATTCAAATCCAAAGGATATTATCTTCAAATTGCATTGTCAAACATATCTACATAGAGAAAACATTTTATGTACATAAAGAATTTCCAAATTTGTCTTGATTTTTGATATATTTGAATATTATCAAGCTTGGGTTTAATAGGTTTTCATTCTTATGAAGTATAAATATGATGTTGAATGTGTATTTTGTATGGTATTCAATCAAATTCAAATCCAAAGGATATTATCTTCAAATTGCATTGTCAAACATATTTACATAAAAAAAACATTTTATGTACATAAAGAAAACATTCTATGATGTAACAAATATTGCACTTTGAGGTACACATAGGTCCATATTTAGGTGACCCTTGTTTCTTGAAATACATTGAAAGAATTGGATAAGTGAATGAAGAGTGAGGTGCTTGTGAACTCTAATAAAATGGTAATAAAATGGTAGGGGAGTACAACTTTTCATAATGTTTAAGCAATCATTAATTGTTGTCATTTTATATAATTGTTCAATATATAATTTGACAACTACCTATGGAGATGAAGACCAAGAGAAAGAGAACTCCTGCACTTAAATAAATTTTATTTAATAATTATGCATATAATAAAGATTAAGAGAAAGAGAGCCACTCGTGCCATCTTTGAATTCCAATTCCAAAGTATGAGTGTTAGGGACTTAACCTACCTAACCTCTCAAGTGGGTAGAATAATATATTTCCATGTAATAAAGGTCAATATTAATAAATCCTGGCAATAAGGAGGAATAAGTAAAATGTAAGATGACTCAATAGAAGCTTCTCCTTCTAGAAGGATCTTCCTCTAGATTGTTCTTTTGGATAAATAGATTTAGTATAAATAAGAGTAGAGGGTATGATAAGTTTTGTCTTGGATATTATTGTAATAGATCTCTTCTCTACTGGAGGTTTTCCTCTCGAAGAGGAAAGTGAACATTGTTATCATTAATCAAGGTTCTCTTTTTGGTGTTATTCTGGTATTATTTTGGTATTGTTATAGTTATATCATTGTTATTCTGTCATTTCTAGCTCAAATATTTATGTTTTGCATACTATTTTATATTTGGAATACTACAAGTGGTATCATAACACTTTCCTCGGAAAAAAATTGTGGGTTAATTTTTTTCAGGGTAGAGACGTACTCCAATGTCTTAAAGCTATAGAGGTTTGTCGTTACACACATAAACCTACGGTGAGGGAGTAATACACACAAGAAATACAAGAAGTACTCAAGCACACATTTTTTGGCCACCCTTGTAACCCTTGTTAGTACCCCTTCGAGTGGTAGCACATCAGACAACACCTGTATACGGATCAACCTAGATCTCCTAAAGCCCTCTGTAGATAAATTGATTGGCCACCTAACTGTTATAGTGATACCAAGAGCAACACTTGAGAAGATATTCTCTAGTACCTGGGTAGTCGAGTAGTACATCTAAGGGAATGATCTAGCCTCCTTAGTTGGTGCTATGAGATATTGGGCCGAGTACTACTGTTGGACCCCGAACGTATATCAGAGAGCTATATCATGGGGAAAACCCTTGTCTATAGAATCCATGAATACCCTACCCCTTGGGATGAAAATAAAAACAAAACAGATAAGATCTATTGCTGCACACCTATGCATTCAACATTCTGGTTGTGAAATTGCTACACATTTCTTCCTATTAAGCATTTGGGAATTTCGTCACTGTAGTATTATTCAAGGAAGATTATAACTCCGCAAGAGTAAAAAATAAAAAATAAAAAATAAAAAATAAAATGTATAGTGGTCTCGCTGATACACTTATTTGGGACCTATCCCAACGGATTCCCATTTTATCCCTCATCTTAGTCATACCTTTCATTTTTAATCCTTTTTTCAGTGGACCTGACCCCTTCTCAACTTCCCTATTTTGTCGCCTATTCCATCATATTCCCTTCTTGCCCTGATCATCATGGTACTTATCACTTATAAGTTCTTTTTTGTGGTCCCACCCACGCATTTTTCCTTACCCACACTTCCCCTCTCCAAATGGCCACCACTCGCAACCAAAACCTGCAAGCTTCCATCAATCAATTCTAGGACTCCATCCAATATATGACATCTGATATTGGCCCTACCAATTACCACATTGCACAATTCGAGATCCAAGTCCAACATAAATTTGACAGCATGGAAGCCAAATCCATGAACCAATTTAGCACCCTCCATTCTTCTATCAACCAGTTGTTGAACCACCCTCTGGGTCCTTCCTCCTCTGACCAACCAAATGTTGTTGATTCCTCTCATTCTTTTCTTTTTCAATCCAATTTCTTTCATCGTGATCCCATCTTCCCCACGTTGAGGTCAATAAATTTAATGGCTCTGATCCTACGGGTTGGGTCACTCAAATGGAGCATTATTTTTCTTTGCATGGTATTACTGATAAGTTGGCCAAACTTCACTATGTTTTCCTCTATCTAGATCCTGAACGATGGAAATGGTGGCAATGGCGTAAAAATTTACATCTGGGGTATATTGCCTGGACCCATTTTGTTGCAGATGTCTATGACTTCTCTGACATTGATACCCACTATCTCGTTCATTTGACCAAGTTGAGTCAGGAACAATGGAAAACTTTATAACTTATTTTGATAATTTTGCCTTTCAAACCGAGGGAATGTCATATGCTTTCTTCCATGAATGCTTTATCAATGGCCTAAAGGATGAAATCAGATCCCAAGTTCTCATGATGTTACCTTAGACTTGGTTGGAACCTACTTAACGTGCTAAAGAGGCCCAACAAGTTGATTTTTCCTAGAACAAAATTCCATCTTTTGTTCCATGCCCTCGACCCACTAATCCTAACCCCCCTTTCACTCCCCTTAAGGTCCATAAATTAACTAGGGATGAAATGGTTGAACACCAACTTAAGGGTCTTTGCCATAATTCTGATGAAAAATATTTTTCAAGGCACAAGTGTAAGGAATAAAAACTTTTTATTGCCATTTCTGAATATGTTCCTGAAGAAGATGTGATAGTTCCACTTGTTGAAGATCCCTCCCTTCCAAATGCTACCCAGAAGCCTGCTGACCAACCTGAAGTTTAACCACTCATTTCCTTGCATGCCCTCTTTGGCTTCTCTTCTCCAAAAACCCTCAAGCTCATTCGCTATAATAAACATAGGAAGGTCATCATCCTTTTTGACAGTGGTAGCACCCATAATTTTATTCATCATTGCATTTCCCAAGAAACCAATTTCTATATTCTTGTTGTCAATAATTTCTATATTCTTGTTGTCTATATGAAATGTGGCAGGCGTTGTAAAAATGTATGTCTTCAAATTGGACATTACCACCTGAAATCTCATATGTTTTACATTGAAATGGGCGGTTGTGACATTGTGCTAGGTGTTGAATGGTTACGCACTTTAGGTCCCATTCTTATGGATTTTATGTTATTAACCATGAAATTCCATCAGGAGGGAGAAAGGTATCGATTCCAAGGTCTTGCAGTTGGTTCCCATGAGATCATCAATTCACGTCACATGCAAAATCTCCTCAAGAAAGGCCACTCCAGTATTATTTCTCTACTCCATTATATTCAAACGGTTGAGACACCTTTTGTGCATCCTGACCTCCAAGCTATTCTCTTAAGACACCAAGTTGTTTTTCCACTCCTCAGGGACTTCCGCCTTCTCATGATGTTCATGATCATTCCATACCACTTGTTCCTGGCAGTATTCCTACCAATGTTCTCCCTTATCATCATCCCTTTTCCCAAAATAATGAAATTAAGAAAATAGTGCAGCAATTGTTCCAAGAGGGTGTTATCTGCCCCAGTACTAGTCCTTATTCTTCTTTTGTGGTCATGGTACTTAAGAAATAAGGTACTTGGTGCATGTGTCTTGAATTTCGTGCCCTCAATAAACTCACCATCAAGGACAAGTTTTCAATTCTTGTCATCAATGATCTCTTGGATGAGTTGAGTGGTGCTCAATACTTCACTAAACTTGATGTGTGTTCTAGCTACCACTAGATGCGTATGCAAGATGTTGACATCCCCAAGACTACCTTTCGAACTCATGAGGGTCACTATGAGTTCTTGGTCATGCCCTTTGGCCGATGTAATTCCCCCTCCACCATCCAAAGCCTCATGAATCATTTCTTTCGTCCTTTTCTCTTTCATTTTTTCTTAGTTTTCTTTAATGATATTGTCATCTATAGTAAAACTTGGCAATCCCATCTTTCCCATGTGGATCAAGTTCTCCATCTAATCTCTCAACATCAACATTTCCTCAAACACTCTAAATGTTCCTTTGTCACCTCGGAAGTTGAGTACTTGGGTCATATTGTTGGAAAGGCCAGTGTCCGGGTGGATCTTAAGAAGATTGAAGCAATTCAGGGTTGGCCTTACCCAAATACTATCAAAATCTTGCATGGTTTTCTGAGTTTAAAAGGCTATTATTGCAAGTTTGTTCAGAATTATGGAAAGATTGTGGTGCCTCTCATTTCTCTCCTTAAAATTAATTCTTGCACTTGGACTCCCATAGCTGATCAGACCTTTCAAGAATTGAAGGAAACTATGTGCACTACTCTGGTCTTGTCCCTTACTAATTTCACAAAGATATTTGTCCTAGAATGTGATGCTTCCAGGAGAGGAATTAGAGTAGTCCTTATGAAAGAGGGTAGACCTTTGGCCTTTACCAGCAAATAATTGTCAGTATTCCATTTGGGCCAATCAATATATGAAAATGAAATGTTGGTTATTTTTCATGCAGTGGATCTCTGGTGCCCTTATCTCTTGGGTCAACGCTTCCAAATTACGACAGATCATCAAAGCCTCAAGTATTTTCTGGAACAATGACCTTCCTCTCCAGAGAAACAAAAATGGGTAACTAAGCTCTTTGGATATGATTATGAGATCATTTACAAGAAAGGAAAAGAAAATGTGGTTGCTGACACTCTTTCTCAAAAATATGAAGATGAAGGATCCCTTTTCTCCCTATCTTTCATTGTACCAGATTGGCTCCAATATTTTCACCAGGAATGGATACAAGATCCTAAAATTTCAAATGTGATCCAACAATTGCAACACAATTCTCCAGTTTCCCGAGGGTACTCTCGACACAATGATGAGATTCGCTACAAAGGTCGTGTGTATTTAAGTAAATAGTCAGAACTTAAATCCATGGTGCTTTCTAAGCTTCATGCTACATCGACAACTGGGTACTCAGGGTTTACCAAAACTTATGACAAGGACAAACGTTCTTTTTTTTGTGATGGTATGAAAAATGATGTTCACACTTTTGTGGAAGAATGTGATGTTTGTCAATGTAACAAGGGAGAAACAATCAAATCCCCTGACACACTAGAACCGCGTTCAATTCCACCCTCTATTTGGAGAGACATCTCTATGGATTTTATTGTGGGATTACCTAAATCAGGAAATAAGTAAGTCATCATGGTGGTAGTTGATCATCTTTCCAACTATTCCCATTTTTTTTCTCTCCAACATCCATTTACTGCATCCATTTTGGCTCAACTTTTCATGTATCATGTCTTCAAGCTTCATGACATGCCTCATTCTATTGTTTATGATCGAGATCCTACTTTCACTAAATTTTTTTGGCAAGAACTGTTCAGGAAATAGGACACCCAATTGCATCTCAGCACCACCTATCATCCCTAGACTGATGGTCAAACTGAAGTTTTCAATAACTGTTTGGAGACTTATTCGAGGTTTTTTTTCTTTGAAACGGAAAATAAATGGGCTCAATGGTTACCATTAGATGAATCGGTACAACACTTCTTACAATGCAACTACTCGCATGACTCCTTTTGAAGCACTATATGGAAAAAAGCTACCTTTTGTTCTCTCCTACATGTCAAGTGTCTCAAAGTTTTAAGCAGTCGACTAAACACTTACAGTTCGAGAAGATATTCTCTGTAACCTCAAAGAGAATTTCATCATGAATCAGAATCTCATGAAGAAACAAGTCGATCAAGGTTGCTTAGAAACGTCATTTTTTTTAAGGAGACCAGGTATTTATTTGACTACAACCTTATAAACAAAATTCACTCAAGGCCGAACATTGTCAACAATTGGAACCCAAATTTTATGGTCCTTATACAATTCTTAAGCACGTGGGACAGGTGACCTATCAGTTAGCTTTTCCTAGTTCTTCTAAGCTCCATCCTATTTTTCATGTCTCCTTCTTAACGAAAGTGATTGGAGCTAAGTGCCAAAATCAAACCACGCTTCTCGAGTTGGATGAAGAAGAATCCATCTGGTTGCACCCACAAGAACTTTTGGACCAGTGTGTGTGTCATCTTTGTTAGCACAACATCAAGAAAGTGTTAGTCCAGTGGAAAGATACAACTCCAATAGATGTCACTTGGGAGTTAGCTAACATTCTACAACAATTTCCTCATCTCAATCCTTGAGGAAAAGGATGATTTTAAGGGGGAGGGCATGTCAGGGACCTAACCTACCTAACCCCTCAAGTGGGTAGAATAATATATTTCCATGTAATAAAGGTCAATATTAATAAGGCCTGGCAATAAGGACCTGAATAAGTCAAATGTAAGAAGACCTAATATAAACTTTCACTTCTAGAAGGATCTTCCTCTAGATTGTTCTTTTGGATAGATAGATTTAGTATAAATAAGATTAGAGGGTATGATAATTTTTGTCTTGGATATTATTGTAATAGAGCTTTTCTCTATTGGAGGTTACCCCCTCAAAGAGACAAATGAACATTTCTACGATTAATCAAGGTGCTCTTTCTGGTGTTATTCTAATATTATTTAGGTATTGTTCTGGTTACATTATTGTTGTTCTACCATTTCTAGCTAAAATATTTATGTTTTGCATACTATTTTATATCTATAATACTACAATGAGGAGGGAATATCTCTTTCTCAGTCAACTAGCTAGGGGTGTAGGCGTAGTTTGACTTCTCACTCCAATGCTACCAGAGTGTTGGGAAAACCTAAACTTCAGCCAAGGTTGTTTAATTAAATTTTATATTAAAAGAATTTTTTGTTAATTTATTGGTAGTCATGATCATATGATTTACAAACATTAAATATTGTTGGGTATGTGTTATATTATTTGCACATAGTTCAACAAGACGAGGTCACAAGGGGGTTGTATGAGGGTGGTAGCTCCTTTGTTGGTGGAGCCAAAAAGGCCCTCCCAAGAGAAAAATCATTGATAGACTTTTATCGAGTGGTTATTCTGAGTATGTTTTTTTCCTTTGGTGGTTTTATGCCACAAAGTTTTGTGGTATATGGTAATGTAATTCTGGTTAAGGAACTATGATTGAATACTAATCCAGGTTTAATGGATTAGGGTTTTTTAAGATGTTGCTAGATACTATATATATTGTATTGTAAACAATGGATAAGAAGAATAAAATTAGAGGTGCGAATCTACAACATGATGTTGATTTTCTCGATTGAATCTCCAGGGTAACTATTTGTGTACACATGTGACTGGATTTGTTTTTCTTTTCAATGTTAAAAATTTGTGTGTACATTGAATTACTATAAAAAAAAATTAGAACTTACAAATACAACCTAAATAAATTTCAAATATAATGCATGCCCATGAAACATATATGTTTCATGGATTTCTTATAACAAACCTTTTTCCATCCCTCTTTCCTCTCAACTCATCTCTTTCTTATAATTAAAGGCTTTGGCTAAATGATTAATCCATCTTCATGAATTCCCACCCAGGAAATTAGATGCACCAATAACCATAAAAAGAGGCAAATACAATAATAGTATATGTTGTCATGATTATAGATTTAGTAAAAAATGAATCTCATAAGGATTGATGTATTGTTGACAATTAATCTAGGTATCCACTTCGTTACCGTTGAAACAACAAAAGATAGGAAGCTATGCGTCCTCCTAATATCCTAGATTATATTAGACTCTCAAACCTTGTGCAAGAACTCCAAAATATTTGAGAGTTTTCCACATGGTCTCCGAGAAATTAATGACATTGTTTGCTTGCTTAATTCGTTGAAACCATTAAATCCTCTAAAAATTAGGATCCAATATTATATTTCTATTAAAATTATAATACCTTTTGCTTAGGAACATCTATAATTTTTTGTATTAACCTTTTTCTTAAGAACTTCCATAATTTTTTTATTAATTTTAGTTTTTCTTATAACTATTATTTATTCGAATCATTTTTATTAGTTTTCTCCACCATCAAAATTCATTTAATTGAACTGTAGAACGTACTATGCTTCTGAGATATAATGAGATTAAGTTATCTTTATACATACAAGATTAAATTATGTTTACAAATGCAAAATACTTACCAATTAAACAAATAAATGTTTTTAATATGTTAAAATAGTTATGTGGATCAAGCTACACACAACTATGTTGTTCACATTCATCAGATTGAGTAGGATCGACTCGTGTATCGCACTCACTGTGTGCTACTGGGATTCGAGGTCAGATTTGAATGTGTGCGTATTGGACCTATCGACATAATAATCGGATGGACTGCACTAAAGGCAAAATTGGTCAGCCCTCTAGTCGAGTAGAGAGTGTTTGAGTGTTTCAAGTAGAAACATAGGAAAATAGTGGCTGAATTCAGCTAAAAAAGTATGTGAACTTTGAGGTATGTTAACATTCAAGCATTTTATGCTATTTTTTATATGTCTTCTCGTCTTCTGGTTGAGAAGGGAAAAATGCATCCTTATTTTCCAAAAAGAATTCAAGTTAGCTTATAAATACCCACACTTATTGATACTTTTAAATATTTGATAAGATATTTGATAAGATCAATGATAATGATCTTGCACTTCTCCAACATCATGACTTAAGTTGTCAATTCTGATCTAATCTTTCCTACAAATCTAACCTTTTTTACGTTGTTAGCTTTGTAAAGGAAACTTTGTCTTCAAATATGTGTTTCTCATATGAAATAAAATAACGTCAATTCTGACCTAATCTCTCCTACAAATCTAACCTTTTTTTTACGTTGTTATCTTTTAAAAGAAATTTTGTCTTCAAATATGTGTTTCTCATACGAAATAAAATATCCACTTTAAGAGGAAAACCCTATTATTGTGGTAGGTTCTGTGTTTCTCATATGAAATAAAATAATTTTAATAAATATCCACTTTAAGAGGAAAACCCTATTATTGTGGTAGGTTCTGTGTTTCTCATATGAAATAAAATAATTTTAATAATTTTTATATGGAACTCCGCCTTAAGTGTTTCTCGTATAAAATCTATTTTATATGGATCTCCACTTTAAGAGGAAAACCCTATTATTGTGGTAGTTTGTTGTTGGATATTGAATAAAAGTGAGTCATGAGTTTTTTTTTTATTTGTTTTTAAGAATATTTCTTTACAATGATACAACAATAAATGTAAAAGTTTAAAGTATCTAAACTACTAATTAAGTTTTCAAACTCATGTTATAATTAAAGCTGGAAATTTTTTATACAAAAAATTTAATATGGTTATTCAAATCATTTTTAATCTCTATTATTTAACAATAACTTTTTATCACAAACAATGCACAACAAATCCTTCCTAACAATTTATACAAACAATATATAATTTATAAGTTTAATAATAACCAAATAAATATTAAATACACAATAAAATTTCCTTCCTAACAATTTATAGAAACAATATACAATTTATAAATTTAATAATATCCAAATAAATATTAAATACACAATAACATAAAACTTTTTATAAGTTTAAAAATAACCAAATAAAAATTAAATACACAATAATATAATATAAAACTTTAAATAACAAAAAAAACCTCCAAATAAACACTAAATATAAGATTATATAAAACTTTCAGTAACAAACCAACTCCAAATTAAATTTGTAATTATATATTAAAACACTATGTGTGTTCATTTTTTATAAAGTTACAATGAATTTGTATTAACACCTTAAAATGCTCTTCGTCCTTTTATATTAAAAAAAATTAGAAAGATCTGGAATGACAATTTTTTTCATTAGTTTAAAGATAACATGAATTTATAGAAATACAATGTTGAATATCAATTTAAAATTGTTTCAATTTTGATTGATTGCTTTTATAATTTGATTTGATAGTTATGTGAAATTCTACACTTTAAAAAATAATAAACATTATCATTCTAAATTTATGTATTAAAAAACTTATGGATAAGAATTGTGTATAGTTTTTGGAGACAAAAGAAAATTGATATGATGTAAGAGAGTGTTGTGTAAATATACTACATAGACTCTATAGCTGTTGGCATTAGGTAGACACGTTGTTAAAAGTAATAATTATTCAAAATAGTTAATAATAAAATATAATAAAGCAAGGTTTAAAGAGCATATAGCATCTTATTTTCTTTGAACAAACAAAAATCTTAGCCTCATCCAAACTCACCATTCATCTTCTTAACCATTGACCTCCATCTTTGTAAGTTTCCCCCTCATTATTTTTATTTTTATTTTTACGCTTTTTTAACATGATCACCCCTATTTCTTTCTTTATCACTTCCTAAGTCTCCCTTTTTTTTGTTGATACTTTTTTTTCTTTTCAATTTTTTTTTGACTCTTTTACCCATTAGTGGAGTTCCATATCTCTTTACTATCATCTATCTCTAAGATCTTTTCATTATTGTTCTATCAATTATCCAATTCTTTTTATCATATCACCTTCCTACCTAACTTCCTTCTTAACATTAACTACAAATATTTATTACAAATTTAACATTCTTACATAATCTTCCTGATCTCAACATTACTCTAACCTTCACAATTTCTTCTCTCTATTGCAATATTTTCCTTCATTCATCATTTCCCTACCCTAATATTATCCTACGCCACACTTACTATATCTCAAACTTTTTTAATTCCTCACTTTACTCTTAAACACCCTCATATTTTATTCTTTCTCTTTGTTATTATCTTTATCCACTCTCTTCCTACTATTTTATTATTAATACCCTTCCCCCTACTTTCCTCCATTATTAGTTTAATATTACCTTTCCCTTCTAGTTTCCATTTGTTAAGAGTACTTTAGCTTAATTATTTATTTAATTTTATTTATTTAATGTGATATTGTTAATTTTTTTTTTAATATATTATATTTTATTGTTAACTATTTTGAATAATTATCATTATCAACAATCTCTCTATCCATTACCAACACTATAGAGTCTTTCTCCTATATTTACCTCAACACTCTTTTAAATCATATCAACTTTTTTTATCCCTCATGATGGATGGAGTGTCCACTCTAAATGTTAAACTTTTCTTATCTAAATATTTTTTACAACATTTTATATTCATGCTTAAAAAATTGTAGTACTAATAAATTTAAATTTATGTATTCATATTTACAAATAATACTAATAAATTTAACTATTTATATTTTAAGTAATTACATTTTAAAACTTGTGATTGAATTTGAAGTAAATGTTAATACTAATAAATTAAAATATTTATATTTTAAGTAATTATATTTTAAAACTTATGATTAAATTTAAAATAGATGTTAATCGATTCAACAATCCAAAATATTTTAAAATTAGATATAAAAATATTTTAAAACGAAAACATTCACATTAATAATTAATAATCAATGATATGATAGGAATCACCATCAGTTAATCACTTTATAGAAACCCCTAAAACTTCAAGCTAATATAATTAGTTTTCCTTTATACCCTGAATTTAAGAAATGAATGAATTTAAGAAACAGTAGAAGAAGAGAAACAACATGGTATTAACAAGAAACAAGTGAATTCAAGAAACACCAGAGGAAAAAGAGAAACAACACGGGAAATTAAACACGGTGTTACCAAGAAACCTTAACCCTAAATTAAAGTTCATAAATAATTAATAATAATAATAATATAGTTAATTATGTCTACCATTTCCTACACGTACCGATGAGAAGTTATCCCCCTTCGTTTACTGGACATGCGACAATGGTGGACGGAGTATAAACCACGCGCCTCACGCATTTAGCTTGTGAACAAGTTTTCAGAATAGGTAATACTTCATTTACAGAAATCTTGACAAAACCATCTTATACCAAAGGTTTTTAAAATCCCATAGGATTTGATGTTAGAAGACAAATTAAAAAAAATAACTTGGAATGATTATCTACATACCTCATAGAGCTTTGAGAAGTCCATCGGAGAACCTTCCAAAGCTTAATCGAAGCTGCCATCTTCACATAACTCTGCTTGGAAAAGCGTGAGTCTCTCTACATTCCCCGACAACATGAGTAGAGGCTCAATATTTTCTTAATCTTCTGTAAATATTAAAATGGCATGATAAGGCTCATTTTTTTGTTTAATCTTCTACATTCCCCGACAACATGAGTAGAGGCTCAATTTTTGCTTAATCTTTTGTAAACATTAAAATGGCATGATAAGGCTCAATTTTTGCTTAATGTTCTGTAAATATTAAAATGGCATGATAAGACTAATTTATTATCACATCTATCTATGAAATGAAGTGATTGTATCGCATCCATCTAGGAAATTAAGTGATTGAGAAATAAAGAGGAAAACGTTGCCATACCATACTTTCTACACCTTTTTACCAAATCTCTTTCTCCCACCAACGTTGTATTTGTGTATTTGTTACGACACACAGAAAACTAAACTTATTCAATCTTCATAGGGCCAAACTAAACCTATTCAATCTCGATATCCTTAAAGGTAATCAAAGGTATTAACATCTAATGATATTTACTTGTGATTCACGAGTTCCATAAATGAAAGCAATTATCTAGTCTCAATTTTGTTATGCAACTAAAACGTATTCCATCATCGAAATGCCATCCCTCCATACTCGGAATTGCACCACCGAAATTCCATTCCTTTACAGAGTCGACACCTGCCACTCCACTACCAAAATGCTAGCTCAACATACTCCATTATTACGTTGAGCACAATCAAATGTGGCAATTCGGCGTTTTATTCATTATAACCCCTACTAATCACCATCATATTCCCTTTTCATTAAATCTCACCCATACATTGCCTATGTTTTATTAAAATGTTATTAGTTCCTACCTTCGGCATGGATTATAGTGAGTTTACTGGTTGAATTCCATTAATTCTTCCTTTTACTTAAATTTCCTCTTTATTTCCTAAGTTTAATATAGGTAATTTTAATATTTAGATTTATTGTAATTAAAATAAATCAAAAACTTTTATTTCTGTTAAAAGGGATTGGCTATCAATATTAATATCTTACTTCCTAGGCGATGACAAAGTTCTTAAAAATTGGGTTTTTAATTAAATCACCAAGGGTTTCATTAAATATCTCTTCGTTTCCATCGTCCTTGAAAATTGGATTTTAATTAAATCAACTTTGCAGGCTTTGTCAGACAATGCAAAGATGACACTATAGACATTGCAGTCTCAATTTTGTAGGCTCCCTTGCCATGTGACCTTATCCCTCGCCATCTACTCACCACCTTGCCACTCGCTGCCTCAGCGCCTCCTTGCCACCCGCTGCCTCGGCGCCTCCTAAACACCCTACATAATGCTATATCTTTAGGTAGAATAGTTCCTCACGTCCTCCAATATACCTAAGAAATGCTAAATGATGGGAACAATGTACTTAGAAAGAGTCAATTAATTAAAGCATATAAATGAAAATGGCATAGGTGGTTTTATGGTGATCATCAATTTAATCTAGGAGTAAAGGAAATTTTGTAGTAGGAATCCACGAATTACCTCAGATGAGTTGGCCAACGGTGAATCGGGTTACTTCAGTGGTTCTTTTGATAACATGAAATCCACGCCAACGAACACGTCTTAATGTTCATTCATTAGCATCTCTTCTTTCATATAGCACTGAAGTTGTAGGGTACTGCCCCGGTGTTCAACTTTACTAAATTAGATTTGAATGTTCGTGAATTCTTCTTATTAATTAAGCATCTTTTGTATATTATAGATTGATTGGTATCTTTCAATTTCCAATTTAAGATCCGTTTTGTGAGTAGTTATAATTTGTAGAGCACCGATAGTTTTATAATTATAATGGCGTTGAGAGTGGTGAGGTACCTGGCGGGGTTTCTCTTGCTGTTGAATTTCTGCATGTTTGTGATTGTGGCTGGTATTGTTAGGATGTAATCATTTCTCACTGTCTGTTTAAACGATGAAACGATCGCCGTCTTGACCTTTCATGAATCAAGGGTTAAACCACTGATTTCTATTTTGTCTTACATTGTCTAAACGATTTCTATTTTGTCTTACATTGCCTAAACGGTGACCGCCTTAACCTTTAAAGGCAACCGAATTCCAAGACCGCCTTCATTAAAAGCTTTTAGAAGATCGAAGGGGCATTTTGTTAATGTTTATAATTGTAATTTGTGATATGGAATATGACCGACAAGAAGCTTGAAAGTAATTTCTGAATAAAATTATGTTATTGGAATGCTCAACATTTATAATTTTGTTTTTGACTCGTTGAGTTTGTAAACTCTGTTATGGGAATTTCTTCTTCGATCATCTGCCGGTTTGAACAATTGAGTCGATCATCATCCAACTAGAAATTACCAAAAATCTCCAAGTGCTGAGCTCATGGCTTGTTCCTAATATCGAGAATATTCGTTTCACATTTTTTTTTGTGTCAGGTGCGTTTTCAACTACGGAGACCCGAAGTGGCCGGCCCCACATCTTCTTCTCGCACATCGGGACTTTGCAACAATCTTTGCATTTTGTATTTGACCCAAGTAGCGGGCTCCACACTTTTCTCTCCATATCGCAACTCGAGGGATTGTTGCATTTCATTTTGTGTTGGGTGCTTCCAAACGTCAATACCCAACACCACGAGGTCCCAGCCCACAACCTTCTCGCGACTTCGCGATTTGGCAATCATTGGGGTGTTTTGTTTTGGGTCGAGCGTTCGTAGATGCCAAAACCCCGAACCCCGATTTACCCCCGATTATTCACATTTCGAATCAGAGTTGGCTACCTATCGTGCAAGTGCTTAGTTCATTGGAGATTATTCCCGTTAGTGCTAAATTTTATTCTCCTATTTTCCTGCATGAAGGTTTATTTAACTCCTTTCAAATTTTATACAAATGGTTGTGTCTGGTAGTAATTCTTCTCAGGTTCAGGTTTTTGTTCTGAGCGAGATGTCATATGACTCTTAGTTTATTAGAATGAGGACGATTTTCTCTTCTGAGGATTTATGGACTTATGTTATTGATGGTGATGTTGAGCCAGTCGATGCAGCAACATAATTGGCTCTGTCTAATGCTGACCGTGTTTTGCTGAAGAAAAAGAGGAAGAAGGATAATAAATCTCTTGGATTAATCCAGCAAAGCTTAAATGAATCCATTTTTATGAAGATTGCTAGTGCTCCATCTTTGAAGATGGCTTGGGACATTCTTGAAACTTGTTATCAAGGTGTGTCCAAGGTGAAGACAGTCAAGTTGCAGAATTTGAGAAGGGATTTTGAAAATCTGAAGATGAAGGATAATGAAAGTGCTGATACTTTCATGACTCAAGTAATGAGTGTTGTGAACCAGGAAGTATGGAGATGATATTGAAAATAAAAGAGTTATCGAGAAAGTGTTGAGATGTTTGCCCAAGAAGTTTGAACCTGTTGTTGTACCCATAGAGGAATTTAAAGATTTAAATCAAATGCAAATTGATGAGTTAACTGGCTCTCTTGTTTCTCATGAATCTAGGATGTTTAGATATGAAGAAGGATCATTGGAGCATACCTTCAAATCGCAACTTCATATTACCAGAGGCAAAGGCAGAGGAAGGTCTTATAATCGTGCAAGAGGAGGTGGATTTTCTGGTCTAGGGGACAACATAACTGAATCAGTGTCTAAGGAGAAGTCTAAGAAAAATCCTCCTAATTTAAGAGGGAGCAACAACAAACCCTGGCATCAAGAAAATCATATGTATGACAAAACTAAAGTACAATGTTATTATTGTAAGAAGTTTGGGCATTTTGCTAACAAATGTTGGAAAAAGCGAGCAGATGCTAGAAAGCAGTCTGCACATATCACAAATGAGTCTGAGGATCATCAAAATACTGTGTTCTTGACTTGTAATGTCACTCAGGAAAGTGCTAATGATATTTGGTTTTCAGATAGTGGTTGCAGTAACCACATGACTGGTAATAGGGACTTATTTTCTTCTATTGATACTAGTATTCAATCTGAAGTCTGTCAGAATTTAGAAGAGCAGCGGATTACACACAAACACAGATTGTATTATTGCACACAAAACATAGAGATTACATAGATATATATAGCTGGATTCAGATCCAACTAACTCCACTCTTGGAGGGATAGGTTGAGAGAATATCTCAACATCCTCCTACAAATCTTA
>ML777891.1:15173-33494 GCA_009831015.1 Picea engelmannii | reverse complement strand
TATATATAATAATTCTATATTACTACATATTACCTTATGCCAAAAAAAATTAATATTAATATTATTCTTCTTATTAATTATTATTACAATAAAAAATTTGTTGGCTTTATGCACAACATGCAAATGCCTTCTATTTAAATTATTAATTCATTTTATGGGAATTATTCAATGAAATCATTAGTATAGATTTGGAATTTCATCTCTAAATGGTCTAGAGAGACTTATATAAAGGTAATTCTTGTATGTGAAGAAGTGAAATGTTATCATTATTTTAGTGTTTGATAAGGATAAGCATTTTGATTTGGATGAAAACTCATTATATTATAAAAAGAAACATTAATATAATTTAGAGATTATTTATAGATGCAGTGGTTATCTTTCGATGAGATCTCTCACCATTTTCCTAGTAGCATTCTTAAGAGTTTTAAGAATATTTAGAGATTGTAAATTAAGATAATCAGTGAAAATATACAGATCGAAACCCCACATGTCCTTATTCACCTTCCTATCATCGTTGCTCATCAAATCATGTGTTGGTGCACCAGAGATGGTCAAAACCCTTTGTTATATCTTTCCTCATTTTATCTTGACATTATTCAAGTGAAGAGAAATGGACATTCCCCATTTTTCAAGAAACATAGGAGGGGATGATTTCAACAATATTGATGCAAAGAGGAACAAGCATAAGCACCTTGAGATAGCTAGAAACCATTTCATAAGTAAGAAACAAACAAGTCCCATATGAGCACATCCATGTTTAGTTTTCATGTTTCTAACCTCTAAGACACCCAAAGAAGTTGACTCTTTCATTATGGTTAGGACTAAATACATGTTTCTTAGCCCCATTCACACCTTAATAAACACATTGAGGAAAACCCCAACTTATGTCAAAGGTCAAGTGAAGAACTCTTACCATGGTGTTATTGTGGCAACCAGTGCAAGGATTTAGGATTGCATTGAAGAAAAAGACATTGAAGGAAGTCATGGATATTTTTAATAATAATAACAATACGGTAATCCTATAGATGTCCATGTTTTAATTATTTGTTGTTATTTTCTTTATTATTAATGGTTTTGTATGTGTATCTTAAACATGGATTTATAAGCATTATTGAGAAGGATCGAATTTATTAAGATGTAAATTAAAAAACAAATTAAGCCTTAATAAATTTGATTTCTCTAAATGTTTAATAAATTTAGATTTAAAATCAATTTATACTTACTCAATTATATATATATATATATATATATATATATATATATAATGTGACATAGCATTACATGAAAACATTTCCAACATCTCTCCAATAGTAAATTATAGAGCACCTCACAATAAAAATATATATACTAAGTAATAAAAAATAATTATAATGAAATTTTTAATTATACTAATTAATTAATATTTATATATTTGTAATATATAAATGACAATTTTATATTACTATATATATTACCTTAAGACAAAAAGTCATTAATATTAAGACAAAAAGTTATTAATATTTTATATATTTGTAATGCATATATTTCAAATATATAAATATATAAATGATAGTTTTATATTAATACATATTACCTTAAGAAAAAAAGAGTTATTAATATTAATATTATTCTTATTATATGTAACGAACTTCTGGTTCATCACGACATCAACCTCTCCAACAAGTGCAATATATTTATTTATTTATTTATTTTTGTGTGTGTTGTGTGCATGTGTGTAGAAGGGTAATAAATACATTCTACTTTACGTCACAACACAACGACGAACAAGACGTATGCAACTGCGACCATGACATAATGACCTAGGATGCGCATCAAGCATCCAGAAGCAAAGAACGACAATCAACTGACAACAAAATAAGACTGACTACCCGCCTGTCCTACCTTGCAATGGTTAGGACCTCCAAGACACATAAGAAATGCTCAAGCCCAGGTTCCCATCGATTTTAACCATTTAATGTCTCAGGGCTGGTGACTGTTATGAGGAACATGGAGGTGTCTACATCTCGCTCGACACAAGCAGACCAAGCCTACTAACCTAATGACAATAACATAACCTTCAATTGCAATCAACAAGATTATCTATATTAAGGTAAAATGTCATAGTAAAACATTATTAACTTATTAAGGTACTCACTACTGTTACAGTATTGCATGGGAGGTGTACCTTCAATCAATTACAAGACAAATACAATGAAATTAGCAAGTAAGGTAATTAATACAGTCTGTTCAACCTCCAATTCGAGCCTGACTTCACATGTCTAAAGTGCATAATGTCAATGGGATATAATCAAATTAGTCTTAAAGAAATTCACTGCACAAGTTTAAATTGTAATGTGCTGAGGGTTCCATCTAAAACAATTTGCCTTAAATTATTTTTATTGATATAAGTATTTTGTTTTAAAGTTGATATATAATAATCATGGTAGATATGTATAACAATGTCCCGAGTAGTAGATTATGTACATCTTATCAACCTTTACCCAAAATTCTCATCCCACTAATATTAATAATGAAAACACTTCATGACTCTAAATATACTAACCCATCAAAAACTTAACCATTTCATATCCATATAAGGATATCTAATTAAAATTTTTATAATATTTATATACTGCAATCATACTGAATAATAAAGAAAATCTACACTATGGTAGATCATGTGTAATTTCGATGCACCACAATCATGATAGAATAATAAAAACTAAAATAAAGGATATTATTAATTAAAGAGAAATGAAGAACGAGACATTATTAATTAAATAAAAGGAAGCCAATTTACCTTTTGGAAGCAAGGATTATATCACAGGTTGTTCACTAAAGGCGATCACCATTACATCGTTGTTCATCAACAAATATAATTCTATAAATCTACAGGCGATAAATTCAATGGCGGTCTAAATTATGTCCGTGAATGTGGTCCAATTCGACTGCAAACTTTAAGGTTGTTCTATGAATCCAACAAGAACCAAATCTATCTGTAATCAAACAATTTATCTGCTAAAAAAAAATGGTTAAAGATTTACTGCCAGGCATTTATCATGAGCAATAACCAGGCATTAATATTTAAGCGATAATAGGTGTTTGATACCATTCGTTGCCAGGTAAGGGTATGTCTCAGGCATAAGCCGCAGCCAAATGAATGGCAGTCGTGGTCTTTATGGCTGCATCCCAATCATTCATAAATACGCGCGAGACTGTTCTGTCACCCTAGAAAAAGAGCACAATGCAATACCGATCCACCCGAAAGAAATACACATTTTTCGGTAAGAAATAAGGAAAACATAGGCTAATAGGTTTAAGGCTTAATGTGCCCATTTAATGGCCCTAAAAAACAAATGCCATTAATCCAAAATGACCCACCATAAAAGGGAACGTGAAAACTGTGGCTGTAGCAACCAGTCAGCATAAAAGAGGTAAAAGTGTAGAGGTCTATAACAAACTCAATGGTTACAAAAGTGGAGAATGAACACGCCGTCAACATGGCCTTACTGGTGAGGTAAATTGCTTGGGTAAATGCCCAGATGGAACACATTCGGGGTGAATTTAAGGCACGGTTCACCCAAGCGCCAAGGAGGGATCCGTATGAGGCCCATCATATCTTGACGCACTCTCCCTTTTGGTCATAAATTACCCTGTTCACCCCGCAACCATCCCAAGGTTAGAACAATGCCAAGGGTACAAGGAAAAATATACAGAAGAGAAGGTAGGCTGAATTCCATCTTTCAGACTCAGAGCATCACATGTAATGAATAGACCAAGCCATAGCCAATCATGGACCACCAAAAAAACTCCTTGCAAACTCTTCTTAGTTACCCAAGCATACTCTATGTGCCTCACGAATAGACAGACAACAAGGGTGAAACGCAGAAAGCCAAGGCCCGGTAATCTTGATGGAATAATTAAAACATCCATTACAGTCCCGGTAAGGCTCACTTATCTGCGGAAGGAAAAGACAAGTCTGGTTGCTAATATTCGAAACAAAAGACTCATTGGTGGAAGAGAAAGACAGTCGGTAAATACAAGAACGAATTTCCAGAAACAATTGCCAGCATGATCTTAACACAGTGAATTTCACTAATTAAGGGATGTGCGCAAGGCTAGAGTTTACACATTAATTCACACAGTAAAGTTTACAATTTACACGGTAATATTTACACAGTAAAATTTACACCGCAAGGATAATGACACCATAAAAATTCGCCAGTGTAAAGAGGAAAGCAGAAGGCTAGATTTTCCATCATTAGGTGAAATCAGGAACAAGATTGTGCGGTGATCACATATCACAATCACTGAAGTCATAAACATTTTTCTTTTTCATCCATTGCCGAATTTCAAAAGAAGAGTTAATATTTTTACATTCATTACACAATTATAATCGTCGAAGTAATAAAAACCAATCAATCCAAACAACCATCTAGGCTAAGAAAAAGGGATCCGCTATCAATCTAAACATCCAATCCATTTACAAATCAATATATAGATCCAAGCATAAGTCCTAATACATTCTACTCTAAAAAAATAAAAGAGTGTACCGTTGCCTAATCGCTGGCTTCGAATGACATCCTGTGCTCCGTGTAATTCCCGCTCGTTGACCGTCGAGACCTCATCGGTACCTCCCAACCAATGCTAGGGGTACTTTGCTTCCCCCCTTAGCCCCTCGAGACACAAAGGAGCCACACACTATCCAGAGGGTATTTCTAGCTCCCAGCTCGCCTCGCAAGGCCGAACTACCACTCCTCTCCGAGCCGGGAAATCCCAACTCCCATAAGTAAATCAGTCAAGTCAATATTTCGGCAGTGTAATGTTACGCTCACCCAAGATCCCCTTCTTCCTTCTCCTCCCTCTCTTTTATAGAGTTTTTGAACTTCCATTCATTCCCTAAATCTCATTTAATTTAAGTTTTAATAATAAATCCCAAAAAAATTCTCCTTCGTACAAGTGTCACCCATCCCCCACATTCCTTCAAAAATTATTTTATTTAACTTATTAATTGTCTTATTTCCCTCACCCACCTAGAGTTACTCCTAAAATCACTCCTAGATGTCCCTAGATTCCTTTACAAGTTTTAAAGGCTTTCCCTAAAATGAAATTTGCTAAATTAGTTTAAAATTAGAAGGTTCTTAAATGCAGATTCTTTACTAAGTTGGTTTCCCGATTTTTACCATGAGTTCCCCTATTTCCCTCTTTAGGTTACCTCCTTTCCCTAATTTCCTAATTTTTATATTTCCCTCATTCCCCTTTCATTAGAGCTAAAAATGACAGTTCTGCAATTAACCTCATTTCCCTTTTATGATTATTTTAGTATCTTTTTTTTCTTTTCTTTTCTTTTTTTAAACTATCAAAAGTTAAAAGAATTAAATTTCTTCTTTACATTTTATATCCATAGATTTTATTTAATTTCTTACTCTCTTCATTTTACCCCAAAAAATTATGAAGACCAAAATTATTACTTAAGTGGTTTTTATTTTAAATTTTATTATTTTATTTTTATATGGATATTTTCTTAAGGGTAGACAAAATTTTACCCCTAGCAAAGTTTTAGACTTAGAACTTAGATTCTGAATTGGGAAATATTTAATTAGGGAAGTTGTTTTAAAATTTATTAATGTGTTGTTTATCTTAGGGCCATCTAGGTGCATCCCTCTATCATCATCAACGCGACGTGCCCTTCAGGATGTACTAGGCACTCCAAGGGTGCCACTTGCCTCATCTGTTCCTTTGCGTGACTTGCCCTTCAGGATGCACTACGTGCTCCAATGGTGCCACTCACATCATCTATTCCTTTGCACGACGTGCCCTTCAGGATGCACTACATGCTCCAAGGGTGGCACTCGCTTCTTGACTGATTGGTAGACATCTATAACCCCTGGAGTCAACACTCCACCAGGTGAACTTGTGGGAGACTAAGGGATTCTAAGGAATAAGTCCCCCACTTTATTGCGTACCCCTTAGAATCATCGTGAGTGATTGTCGTAGTCTGCCCTCATGGTATCGTGGGTCCTCTCGAACTAGGTAATTGTTAACCTACAATTCGAGCCATGGCGAGATTGCTAGTAGGTTGTGGCAGGGCTGTTGTCCACACCTCTCCCTCAACCTCTCTGGTAGTCATGTGTGACCCCTTTACTCAATATGTGAGTCTGTTCGGCAAGCTATCGTCATCTTGCATCATCAAAAAATCATGTCAGAACATGTCCACATCATATCATCTAATCACGTGTACTATTATCATAGTAAATCAATCAAACCCCAATAGCACACTCCCTGACTCGATCCGAAGTCCAAGGGGTTCCATCGATGCCTCCGCATCCTCAAGGTCCAAAACCCTGCACACTCAGTAAAAACGAGTCAATAGCACCTGTCTAAGTCAAAGTGGTAATACAACATGTCATCATCCCATAATTCCTCATAATCAAAATCAAAAGTTTTAATAACATAATAATCTAGATCACTTGCGAGCAAGTGTCCTCAAAGAATAAGTTTTCACGCCAGAGCAGGATGTTACATATTAATAATTATTATTACAATAGAAATAATGTTGGGTTTATGCACAACATGCAAATGCCTCTTACTTAAATTATTAATTCATTTTATGAGAATTATTCAATGAAATCATTAGTATAGATTTGGAATTCCATGTCTAAATGGTATAGAGAGATTCACATAAAAGGTATTTTTTACGTGTGAAGAAGTGGAATGTTATTATTGTTTTAGTGTTTGATAAGGATAAGCATTTTTATTTGGATGGAGTGTCCATTGAAAACTTATTATATTATGAAAGGAAACATCAATATAACTTAGAGATTATTTATAAATGTAGTGGCTATTTTTCGATGAGATTTTCCACCATTTTTCTAGTAAGGTTCGTATGAGTTTCAAGAATATTTAGAGATTGTAGATCAATATAAGGAGTGAAAATATATGGATCGAAAACCCACATATCCTTATTCACCTCCCTATCAGCGTTGCTCATCAAAGCATGTGTTGGTGCACCAGAGAAGGCCAAAACCCTTTGTTATATCTTGCCTCATTTTATCTTGAAATTATTCAAGCGAAGAGGAATGAACATTCCCCATTTTTCAAGAAACATAGGATGGGATGATTTCGAAAATAGTGATGCAAAGAGGCACAACCATAAGAACCTTGATACAGCTAGCAACCCTTTCAAAAGTAAGAAACAAACAAGTCCCATATGAGCACATCCATGTTTAGTTTTCATGTTTCTGACCTCTAAGACACTCAAAGAATCTCACTCTTTCATTATGGCTAGGACCAAATACATGTTTGTTAGCCCCACTCACACCTTAATAAACACACTGAGAAAAACCCCAACTTATGTCAAAGGTCAAGTGAGGAACTCTTACCATGGTGGTATTGTGGCAACCAGTGCAAGGATTTAGGATTTCATTGAAGAAAGTAACATTGAAGGAAGCCATGGATATTTTTAGTCATAATAATAACAAGGTAATCCTATGGATTACATAAGTTGTATTTTCATTATGTAGTGTTGCACGAATTTGAAGGCACCGAAAGAGGGGAGAAATGTGCATGATCACATGATTAATATTTTTAGTAATAATAACAACAAGGTAATCCTATCGATTGCATAAGTTGTATTTTCATTATGTAGTGTTACACGAATTTGAAGGCACTGAAAGAGGAGAGAAATGTGCATGATTACATTATTAGAAGTGAGTTTATTCCCAATGTCTTAGTGGTTAATAAAATCATTGAAATGTATGAAAAATGTGTGTGCATGTAAGAAAAACACTATGTTTCTCACATGATTTCCGAGGACGATTTTTCTTCTTGGACCTATTTAATTGTTGGGTTTTCCTACAAGGCCTCGAAAAGGAGTGGATTCATCTATTTAGGTATATGAAAGATGCAAGGATGATATTGAATGGTAATACTTTTCGAGGTGTCATTTTGTATTGAAATCAATAGGGTTTGGTGGACTCAGACATTAGGTATTACGAAGTGATGAAGACATAATGCAACAATATGTGTATGGTGTTTATACGTGCATAATTATAAAACCTATAAATTTTACTCAATAAATCAAATGTGTTTCCGTGTAAGATATGCATAGAAAGTACAACTTTATTTATTTATAGTTCTAAAATAGCTAAAGAAGTGGCTATTCCTAACACTCCACACAATCACCAACCAATCCACAAGTAAAACATTTTTTTTTTTCCATATATAATTCAATTTTTGTTGCATTGGCATGCTAAATATATGTTACACAACTTTTATATATATTATAAAATTATATATATTAAAAAATATAATAAATTATGAAGTACATACCAAAAAAATTAAATATAGACATAAACATTTAAATTTTATTAGAACTTAGAATCTAAAATGTTTACATGATCATGATACAAATTTAATCATACAATTATTAGTACATCATTGATGATAAAATGAAAACCATTTAAGAATTTTGAGAAATTTTCTCATTAAATCATTAAAATAAAAATGTGTTACATAAATGCTAACTCTTAACTCATTACTACAACTTACAAGCTACTATAGGTGGGAATGTCAATGGAAAATACAAAATAGCATAGATAATAAAATCGAAGATGGGAGAATCCCATAGCAAAAGATAGTAGTCCTCCATGTCATCATCATCAAAATCAACATGAGTTCCACTGCTCTCTCCTACATCCTCTGGATTTTTCTCTATATCCAATCTAATCTATGCATCTACTAGTGTGGAGGATGACCCCTAAAGAGTTTCATCATCATCAAAAGTGACCGACTCTAGCACTGGTTCATTAAGATCCAAATTGGCGTATGTTAACTTAACACTGTTGTCCAAACCAATATAATCAAAAAACACATCCCACATATTTGTATTTCCCTTCAATCACTCCTCCCTCTCCTTGTAAATAAGATGTAGGATGGTCTGCACATACACCATTGTCTCTTTCCTAAACTGTATAAGCTTTCTCTTCTTCAAAATGTACAAATTCCCATATGTGCTTTAATTCCTCTCACAACAAGAGGATGAAGTAACATGAGAGAGGAGACTCATGGATAACGATTGTAGAAGAGGGAATATTTCCCCATGAGTTTTACAATGAGAATAGGGATTAATTTCCCCCCTGTCTCTAAGAACATCATATCCTCGAAATCACCTACTACTAGTGGAAAACTCTATGAATCCAGTATCAACCTCATCAAGGGAATCTATATCCTGATATATCCATCTAAATGCATACTTCCTCCAATGTGAAATCTCACACTCAATGTGAGGAGGGAATCTACATGAATTCCCACCACTGAGCCAATCACTGTTGTAGTATTTTGGATTCAATGAGTGATGCAAGGAATGAAACGGTGCAAAATTCTTATCCCACCTGCTGATAATAATATCCTTTCTGGTGGTGAAAAATATCTCTAATGATGTCCAATACTGAGGGGATTCATTCTGTAAAATAATGGTCCTCGCGAACTCAATCATGGAATCCCACCCCTCATAAACCTCTCCTAGGATGAGTTGTTTTGTTTCTACAAGCCATAACAAAGAGATGATAGGGTCCATGATCATAATAGTAATATCTATACTCTCCCACCAAACATCATCTAACAATGTATCATTGACCCTTTTTGAAGAAGATTGATTTGTTTTTGTCCAAAAATACCAAAACTTTGAAATAACCATGGACCCAAGAGCGGTCTTAACCTCCCTCAACCTCTTAATCATGACAAATGAGGATGAAAATTGCATATCTGCAATCTTCAAAAATGTTAGAAGTGTACTCTTTATATATTGTGAGGGAATTGGTATGGTTTTGTACAAAATTGGGGATACGACATGCACCCTCAATAGGACTTTCGATCCATGTCACATCCGAAGCAATGGATTTAAGTGCTAAATTCAAAAAATAAATAATGCAAGGTGTCAAAAATGTTTGTGGATATTTAGCTTCAACAATCATGCCAACAACTTTGCAAACATGTGCATTATCTGTAATAATTTTCACACAAGAATGAAAACCTACATATTAAATAACTTTAATAAACATCTCACCCATATATTGTGCAACCTTGTGTTTTCCGAGAGAATTCACAACTTTCAAGAAGATTGGTCCATTCAAGAAAGACACCATGAAGTTGATGATTGGATGGTGTCCTGCATATGTCCATCTATAAAAAAAACTACTAACACTAGATGAGGGCCACGTTGATTTAATAGGATCTATAATTTTATCCACCTCCTTCATTTCCTTAACCAACAATGTGGTTCAAACTTCTCTGAACCAAGAGGCACGTACCTTGATGGATCCCCTTGAGCTAGATCTCTACACATCTCAATAAACAAAGGAGACTGTGCAACATGAAATGAGATGAAGTTAACATCGAAAAAAAAACAATGGTAATATCAATCTCATCTCACTTCTCTTGCTGAAATATCTTATCCAATGGGCTGATTTCCCTCTTTTTGGTTGCTTGAATTTCACTCCCACTGCCAAATGGATAAGTTTTATATGATTTCATCAATAATGGAAGAAGATCCTCATTTTTGGTTTTCCTAGATGTCGATTTGATGATCCCCTTGCCAGCATTTACCTATCTTTCCAATTCTCTTTGTTTGGATGTGATCACTCCTTGACATGATCCAAGCCGACAAGGTGTGCCCAACAAATGGCCCTTTGCTGGAAGTAGGTTCTCTTAAATTGATTGTTCCAAAAACTAGATGTCCCTAAGAAAATTCCCTCCCCCCTTTAACTTGGCCCCTCACCTATGATGTATTGAAACATACTTCCACAATGGATACTTTGAATCTTGATTCTGCTATCTTACTGAAAGAGTATTTTTTTCATCATTTGAAGTTGTTGTTGCATCCCCATTTCCAGTATATGGAACACTAACATACCCTGGTGAAAATGAAAGAGGGGGGACAACATTACTGGGGGAATTATTCCCTTTTCTTTGACCTTTTATAGCTTCCCTTGATGATTAAGTCAAGATTTTTGTCAAATGAGGAAGAAAATGGATTGTTGTAGGAAAAAACTTTAAGAATGGTGGACAAATCCACTTTCTTGGAACTTGAAATCCATTCTAACACTATACAATAACCCTTAGTTTCACTCCAAAACAAATTTTATCTCCAAGCTATAATTGATATGAAAGTGAAATTTGGAAAAAAGTAAGTTTTATGGGCTAGTGACGACCCACACGTGTCCTATTTTTGAGACAAAATGAAACATGTCATGTATGTATTTGCCACATGTCCTGTGAAAGGGGCACATTCCAAACACATGCTCAACACTTGTTTTCATTGTCTTGTGTCCGAAAATGAGAATACTACATGTATAATTACCTAGATTCCTACCTAAGGCTAAGATTATACCATTCAGTCCATGGACTAGCTATTAGTTGTACCTTTGATTTAAATTTTTTTGAAATTTCCAATGTCCAACATAGGCCAATATTAATAATAATTTTATTTTAATTAAAATAAATAAATAAACCCTTATTTTTCTATGATATTATTGGAATTCAACTTTCACTTCTTATTATTGGGTGGCGGAGTGCATTAACACATTTGCTTTGTCATGCTATATCAAAAGATTATTGAAAAATGCTCTAACCAAAAAATTAGTGAAAACTATGTCACAATTATGTTACTATATTTTATTTACAATATTTACCTTAACTTCATATTCACCCCCTCTCTATTCATAACCCTCCATATCAATTCAAACACTATCTATTCCACACTTCTTCAATGATGGCTTTCAATTTCCTCTACCTCATTCTGAGATTTCACCGCTACACTGCTTTCCTCTATGTGAGAGCCTCTGTTGCCTTCTTCCACCATCAATATTGCAATGAAGAAAACTATATCCCAATCATGCGCCAATTAAACAAATGGAAGAACCACTAACGAAAGAGTAAGTAGAAAGGGTTGTAATACCTATTGCAAGACCCATTCTAGAGCATGTGAAATAGGTAGTTTATCTTGTTTATCAAGATAGAGACCCTGAAGCACCTGCAGAAAAGGAAGCATACGAGCAAGAAACAACGGGTTATTTCATTGGATATTTAGGTAAATCCACATATGTGAAGGTGATCCAGGTGGATATTGGTGGCCACCTATTTCCTCTGGCTCCTCATGTTCATTTTTGTTCAGCATGTCTTTCTGTACTGCTTTATAATTGTGAGTTCTACACTTCTAGGTTTGTCTGAAGCCTCACACATTCTCCATGTGGATACAAGTGGCCTCTCACCTAATACAACTAGCTTATTTTTTATGTTTTCATGTCATCACATCTTCCTATACTTTCAGGGTTGTTTTTGGGCCCTAAACATTTTTTTTTTGGCTCATCGCAGTCAAACTATAAACACAATTAGAGTCTGATGGTGGAATGTGTAGTTCTATGAAATACCTTTCCAACAGGCTATCACGTGCCTAAAACAGATTTCGTATGCAAAAGTTATGACCATAGGAATTTGAGGTACCAAATTACACCAACTTACCTATAGGGCCCACATGACTTTTGGCGTTTCACCTTCTAGTGTTAGGTTTCTGGATGTATAAGGTTTTAGCATTCATGAGTAATATGAAAAGGGCCTATGGAGCCTCATTGTAATCCATTATTCTCACACAAATGCATGTAGAAAGAACATCTCTTCTCATAGATAGATACCACCATTCGAGCAAGTTTCAGTTCTGCAGTTTTATAGTCTCAACCTATTTCATTATTTAATAGAAGATATTGTTCACCGAATATTTGTGTTAGTCTTCCTATCTCTATGTTATTGTATTCAGTCTGTTAATCAGTTTGTTCCGCTCCTAAATCTGGATCAGTGGTATCGGAGCATTCTGCACTTGATTTATTTTTCTTTGTGCATGTCCCCGACAAGGTATGGGTACAAGAAGTTGGGACTCGAACCAATCGATCCATTACTAGATTAGTGGCACTGAGCCCAACAACAACCCATGGGAGATGAAAAAAAATATGATGGAACAAGAGAACCTATTAAAGTGTTGCTTGAGGAAGCCCTCGCACGATAAAGGAAATAAATGATGGACAAATTCACGCATATCCTTCGATGGTTGCCCATGGGAGATGTATCTTCATCAGGCGGCCATGCAACCCCCTTCAAGGTACAAGTAAATTTTTATATTCCATTATTTGAAGGAATGATATATGTGGATTTTTTAGATCAATGGTTGAATATGCTCGAAGGATATTTTTCGGTCCACACTTTTTTCGATCGGGAAAAGATCACTTTTTCACTCCTCAAGGCCATTCCCCATGTTAAAGATTGGTGGGATACTTACTCTGAGAAAAGGGATGTGGAGGAATCTACAATTTTTGTGGTGGCCCCTACATGGGATTCCTTCCGGGATGAAATTAAAGAACAATACTACCCTATTGGAAGCTATGAGGACCAGTACACCAAATGGACCACCCTACATCAAGAAAGGGACCAAACAATACCAGACTTCACCAATATTTTCCATACCCTCTGCACCAAATTGGGTATCAAATATTATGAGCATCATCTGGTGATCAAATAACATGGTTTTTTAATAGATACATTCAAACAGAAATGGAGTTCCTTGACATTGCCTCATTGGGAACAACTTATAGATACGCTCTCAAGATCGAGTAAAAATTGAAGTAGAAACGACGAAAGTTTGGATCCTCAAACCCCTCACAGCCGAAGCAAGGCAAAGGAAACCCCTACCCACACAACAGCAGACCAAGTCACAATGGTCACCCTCAGGACAATGCTTCCAAGCCACAACACAAGAAAAGCAACGATAAGACGAAGAAGGACACGACAAAATGGTGTGAGTACCATAAAAGTCCTTGGCACAACATTGACGAATGTCGCTCCAAGTAGTCCCTCGTGGTTGAGATGAAGGCTTCCGAGTGAGAGGCTAATTCTGATTTCGAGCCAAATCCTAAAGGAGGGAAGAGGATTATCGATGTTGAACCCAATGCCATGGTCGCTACCACTAAAGTGCATCCAAGCGAACTAGAAGAACCAGAGGAAGGGAGAAGATGTGGTTCAAGGGGGCTCCTATTCACTTCATTGTCGACAACAGTAGTCAGAAGAACATGATTTCAATAGAGGTCATCAAGTGGTTAAAACTTCCAATGACACCGCACCAACAACCCTACACCATCAGCTGGATTCATCAAGGAAGAGATCTCCCTATCATCCAAGAGTATCATCTACCCTACGACATCAAGCCTTTCAAAGATGAGGTATTGTGTGATATTTCTCTCCTTGAAGTTTGTGATGTTATTTTAGGACAACCATATTTGTGGAAGTGTCGTGCTGTGTATGAGTCTAGACCCCACCGTTTTATTATTACTTTGGGTAGACAATTGTACAGGAGCCCAGAGGTGGCACCGCCTACTGCTATTTCTTTAATCTCTACTAAGCAATGCATTAAGGTCATTTCACATAATAGGAAGTTTGTCTTCTTTGTGATCCATTCTCACAATAAGAATAAGGCCATCGCAACATCCATGGCCTCTACACAATGTATCTCTTTGAAGAAGAAGCAAGTGGACATGATCATGGAATAATGCAGAGACATATTCATCTCACCTATAGGGGTACCGACACACTGCCAAGTCAAGAATCCAATTGATTTGACCCCCAGTGCACCTCTACCTAATGGACCAGTCTATCGACGCTCTCTGATGGAGAATGATGAAATCAAGTGTCAGATCCAAGAGATTCATCAAAAGGAGCACATCAGACCTAGTTCCTCCCCTTGTGCAAGCCTAATTGTACTAGTGTAGAAGAAGGATGAGACTTGGTGACTCTGCATTGATTATAGAGACATAAACAAAATAACAGTCAGAAACTGCTACCCCATTCCCAGGATCGATGACCTTCTTGACCAACTCAAGGGTGAAAACTACTTCAACAAAATTGACTTGAAGTCTGGCTACGATGAGGTTCCCATCGAACCAACTGATGTCTGGAAGATCACCATCAAGTCTAAAGAAGGTCTCTATGAATGGCTAGTCATGCTCTTTGGCTTAACAAATGCACCAACCACTTTCATGAGGTTGATGGACAATGTATTGATACCCTTCACCAACTCTTTTGTGGTAGTATATTTGGATGGCATCCTCATTTTCAATAGAACTTGGGAGGAGCACATGTGGCATATTCAACAGGTGTTGAACACTCTGCGGAAACACAAGCTTTAGGCCAACTTGGAAAAATGATTTTTTGGCATGACCAGGGTCCAATACTTGGGCTACATTGTTGATGATCATGGGGTACATGTTGATCCAGCTAAGATCCAATTCATCCGCGACTTGCCAACCCCAACCACACTAACCGAGCTTTAGAGATTCTTAGGACTCGCCAATTTTTACTGATGGTTCGTGTTGGGATTCTCCCATATTGCCTGGGCCCTCAGCTAGGTGACCAAGGGCAGTGGTAGAGCCAATTTAGTGTGGGAGAATGAGAAGTACTAATCATTCAAATATTTGAAACATCATTTGTGCTCAGCTCAAGTACTCTCCTTTCCTGATTTGTAACAACCATTCGATATTGAGACTGATACATATGACTCTGTTGTGGGCACATTTCTCACTGAGCATGAGCATCCAGTGGAGCACCATAGTGAGACACTCTCCAATACTATTTGGAAATACCCCACCTATGACAAGGAAATGTATTCCATTGTACAAGCCCGTCGTCAATGGAAACATTACATTCTAGGGAAAGAGACGATCATACACACTGATCACAAGCCTTTACAGTTCATACAAAGATAAGGGAAATTCTAGAATGACCACCATCAGAAGTGGTCCACTTACCTGCAACAGTTCCATCTCAACATCAAGTATAAGACAAGTATCTCCAATCATGTCGCTGACTACTTCAGTCAACCTCCTATGGATGCACTTACCACTATGCTCCCTTCCTGTGGACATTAAACATCAGAGTGGCCCCAACTTTACCAAAAATATCCAGACTTCACTACCACATATCATCTCTTGGTTTCAGGCACCACTATCACTGATTTTCACATTCAGGACAGACTCTTATGCCACCTGGGCCATCTCTGTGTTCCTACAAGCGAGCGTGCAAAGATGATATGGGAAGCCTACTATAGTCGGGTGGCAGGAAATTTTGGCGTAGAGAAAACTATGGTCATTCTTCAGAAACTTTTTTATTGGCCAAAAATTCGACAAGACGTCAACAAATATATCAGATCTTGCACTGCCTGCACCATTTCCAAACCGACCATCAAGAAGAAAGGCTTAAAAACTGCTCTTCCTATTCCTGAGAAGTTGTGGGAATCCATCTCCTTGGATTAAATATATGGTTTTTCGTTCACCAAGCATGGAAATGACTGTGTGTTTGTGGTTGTTGATCAGTTTTTGAAGATGGCCATCCTCACATCCTGTAAGAAGAATGTCACACCGACATATACTACCAATCTCTTCTTCAAACAAGTTTGGGTTCACTTTGGGATACCACAGACCATCATGTCTAACCGAGACAACATGTTCCTCAACACCTTTTGGTCAAGTCTATGGTCTCTGTTGGACACCAAGTTCACAAAATTCAGTTCTTTCCACCTCCAAACTGATGACCAAACCAAGGACGTCAATCAAATTATTGTGCACATCCTGCGCATGTACAATTCTAAGCATCCCCATACATGGGATGATAGTATCCCATATGTCCAACACATCTACAACAGGGCTCTCCATAGTTCCACCAACGATATCCCATTTCAGGTGGGTCTGGGATTCCAACCCTTGGGACCCATTGATGTTGCACTTCCTCTTGCCACCGCACAGAAAGAATCTTCCCTTGATCAGTCTGTGATCGACAAAGCCACCAGATTCATTGAGAGGATTCAACACATACACCAATAGGTAAAGGATATTTTGTAGAAATTCAATGCTAAGTACAATCAATGCCATGATAAAAAAAGGGTACCATGCAAGTTTCAAGTTGGGGATAAAGTTTGGTTACATTTGCAGAAGGAGCATCTCACCGGGCCCCATCAGAATCTTCAGCCACCTCATTATGGGCCTTACACTATCACCAAGGTTGTGGGTAGCAATTCTTTTGAGCTCAACACTCCACCCTTCCTTGGTATGCATCAAGTATTCAATGTGGAACTACTTTGGCCATATTTTCCACCATTATTGGACACCTTTGAGGTCGTCAAACAACTGACACCAACAGAGCTCAACCCTGACAACATGGAATAAGCATCCACTGATTAGATTGTGGACACATAGGTCAATAGAACTCGCCAACAATGGATCCGGCTTTATCGGGTTGTCAAGGAAGGGCAACTCCTACACCAAATCAAGTGGCTCACCTGGGGCCAAATTGAGTAGAAGTTTCCTCACCTATTGGGGGAAATCAATGCAATGGAGACCATTACTTCCTAAGGTGGGAGGATTTATCTAGGTGGATATTTCTAGCCACCCACCTATTCCAAATGGCTCCTCGTGGTTGTTTTTGTTCAACATGTCTTTCTGTAATGATTTATAATTGTGATTTCTATAGTTTTGGTGTTGTCTGAAGCCTCACACATTCTCTAGGTGGATATGGGTGGCCTCTCACCAAATCCAACTGGATTATTTTGTAATTTTTCATGTCAGCACATCTTGTTGTACTTTCAGGGTTGTTTTGGGGCCCTAAACATTACTTTTTTGGCTCACCATAGTCAAACTCTAGAGAGAGTCATAGTCTGATGAAAAAATGTGTATTTCTCTGAAAGACCTTTCCAACAGGCTATCACACGCCTAAAATAGAGGTCGTATTCAAAATTTATGACCCTAGGAAGTTGAGGTACCAAATTACAGCAAGTTACCCATAGGGCCCACATGACTTTTGACGTTTCACCTTCTAGGGTTAGGTTTTTGGATGTTTAGGGTTTTGGAATTCAAGAGTAATATGAAAAGGGCCTATGGAGACTCATTGTGATCAATTATGCTCAGACAGATGCGCATAGCAACCACATCTCTTCTCAAAGATAGCTACCACCATTCGAGCAAGTTTCAGTTCTGTAGTTTTACATTTTCAACCTATTTCATTATTTAATAAAAGATATTGTTCACTGAATATTTGTGTTAGTCTTCATATCTCTGTATTATTGTATTCGGTCTGTTAATCAATTTGTTCCACTCTTAAATCTGGATCAGAAGGCAGAGTCGATTGACCAAGTTTTAGTACCAACAGTTCCAGTGCTTGTACCAACAATTCCAGATTGTGATGCAAAGGTTCTAGATGCATATATATATATATATATATATATATATATATATATATATATATATATATATA
>ML777890.1:1374544-1386022 GCA_009831015.1 Picea engelmannii | reverse complement strand
TCTATGAAGTTGAAGCGTTCTTATAGATATTTCTTGGTTGAAGCATTAATTTTCTTTAATATTGAAACTATCATTCTTATTCTTTAAAGGATTGGGAACTGAGATCTAATGATGGGGCTCTGTGTTTATGAGGGTACCCATCAGAAGTCCCTGAACCATCCTCCCATCGACCTAGGACGTTTATACAACGAGATGCGACAGAGGAAGAGACTCCTAGTTCTCCCACAGTGAGTTCAGTACCACATATCATTAAACTCTTCCTATCATTCATTATTCTATTAAAGGTTTTGTCCATTCTGCTTTTATTATACAATATTAATGTAACTTGAAAAATTCCTTGCAAGGACTTCGACCGTGCATAGATTCGAGCGCAGAATCCTGGTCAAAAGCTCAAAAGGTATTCGAGTTTTAATTCGTTACACTTAAAGAGTACCCTATGTTTTTTTCTTCTTTTTTTCTGATGTAATTTTAAGTCAGAAGGGTGAGCATCATGAAGAGCAGAGTCTATTCAAGGGATAGCTTGGCCCTATAACTTTGTATTTTAATTTTCAGTGGCCATAAGATATTATTACCTTATTAATGTATTTCTGGCTGAATTCGTATGTGGTTAAATTTTATATATTGAGTATTCGATTTTAGGGCAATACAGACAGTGACCTCTGTCGAGCAATTTGGTCTCTCAATGAACAATTCTAGAAAAGGATATCAACATAATTCTAAGGGTAGTTATTTTGTATTGATTTTTCTTCTTGGATCTTATCGAAACGAATTTCATCGATTTTCTAGTTTTAATCATGTACCCTTTACTCTTTCACACTGTCTTCCGATTTGTATTTTATTGTCTACGATATTTGCAGTCTGAATAACAATCATGCAATGCAAGGAAAGGAACTTATGTTTTCTTTTAGGGATTTTATATATGGACAAAAATAGACCCCCCCAAAAGGATAAAACCCGAATATCAGACCTTTGTATAGATCTAAACATATATATTGAAATTCTATGTATGGATATGTTACTCTATATGAATGTTCGATACTGTATGCTTATATTCATATTCCAAACTTGTCTCAGCCTACTTCGATAAATGGTGAGGACTATGACTCTGTATAATTATTCATATTAGGTTATGATATATAGATAACCTATGTTCTATACTTATATATATAAACATTATTTTATATGGTCCGAACTAGATCTGGAAGGAATTCCATTTTAAACGTAGTACGTCTATACAGATTGATTTCTTGATTGTTTATATATCCAAGTATTAAAATTGTAGCAACAATAATTGTGGTATAACCGCATATTTCCATAATTGACTTTATGTAGTAAGTACAATGATATTATCCGAAAATTCTTCAATGGTACAACGAGGATGCTATATAATCCATGGTAGTGCTCTATCAAAGGAAAATGTATAGGTATATTCAATTATTTCCATATAGTTCCTTCTATTATGTAGCGCCCTTATTATCATAGTTGATTTCTGGTTGGAATAATTGTTTGTCTGTATACGATGTCAACATATTTCTGTATAATTGATTTTTTGTTACAGTCATTTAATTTTCATTTAATCAATAAAGCCTACGCAAAGTACCAACTGCAATTAGATCTATATAACTATAACTATAACTTATGATCCCTGAAAATCGACCGTCCTCTGTTTCTTCACAAAGATGTAGGAACATGGTAGAAATGTTTGTTATAGCTACAAACAGACAAAAAAGTAATTTATAAATTTCAAGATCTTAGATAAACACTGGGCCTCAACAGGGCCACATTAATTGCTTAGTATATATTTTGATTTATGATAAAAAATAATAAGTCTTGTGGATTACAAACAGAAAGATATTTTGTTTTGTGTTGAATAATGGCAGCCCAAAAAGGTGCAGAAATCAAGGTGGACGAGAATCCGCAACAAGGAACTCCTAGAGATCCAAGACAAAACAATGATGGAAGCTCACCCAGAGAGGTGTTGAAACAATGAGAAATCTTATAGTTGAACTACAAGTTTTCAAGACCGACAATGAAAAATTTAAGAAGGCATAGCAGGAACAACAAGAGATAAATGAAGTCTTGTTGCATAGTATAGTAACCAAGAAAATCCCAAAAGATGATAACCCCGAGGAAGAGGTCAGCAAAATGGCCTCCAAGAATTTTGGTGCGAAAATACAAAAAGGAGACAGTTCGACACCTTCAGCTGAAGACAAAACCATACTAGACAAAAGAAGAAAACAAACAGATCACCTTGAAGGAAAATTTAAAAAGATTAAACCAACTACTTTTGATGGAGAGTCTAGGATAGGAGAAGAAGTTGAGGCATGGTTGTTGGACATCAAAAAATACTTCCAAATCTACAACTATTCCAGCAACATGAAGGTCAGAATGGCCAACTACAATCTGAAGGGGAAGGCCAACATTTGGTCGGAGGACCTGAATTTGGCCAAGGGCCTAAAGGAGGAACAGTTGGAATGGTCCAACTTCAAGAAGTATTTTAAGAAACAATACCTTTTTGAAAGCTATTATGAAAGGAAGACGAAAGAATTTTATGAATTACAACTCGAACAAATGACGATGGATGACCTTATAAATAAATTTCTAGAACTACTAAGGTTTGTACCATACATCCGGGAGGATAAGGTAAAAATACAGTGATTCTTAAGCTATTTACCACAATCCTACAGGGACGGAATTGAGTTTGACAACCCCAAATCCTTGAGTGAGGCACTCAGGAAGGAACGAATGTGCTATGACTTGGAAGGATAAGAAACAAGATGAAATGGACCAGTGGAAGAAGGGATACTAGCCAGCTCCTTATCGAAAAGCAACAAAAACTTTCCTAAGGAAGGATTTTCACTCCAATCATCCAAATACACAAGGTAGCGGTAAACCGGTAAAAATTGGAACAAAGAAGTTTGGGGACAACTCCCACAAGCCATTAAGATGTTGGGAGTGTGGACAGTATCATCTAAGAAGGAATTGTCCATGTCTAATTGCAGCAAACAATACTGCTGTCCACAATTTGCAGGAAGCCTCGACAATGGGAGACATGGGAAAAAGTTTACATCGGATAAATGCAGCCATAGATGGTCGACAACCTGGCCACCAATCCTCGGTGGTAGAGATCGAAGGTAAAATCCATGACACAGAAATTTCTATTTTAATTGACCTTGTAGCTACGCTAAGTTATATTACTCCCGAAAGAGTAGAGTCGAATAAACTTAAGGAACAAAAGCGTGCAAAATCTTGGCTTGTACAACTAGCAACAGGGACTAAAAGAAAAGTAGTTAACTTTATTCTTGATCTTGAGTTAAGCTTAGATGGTCAAAAGATAAGGACCAATATGAAGATCCTACCACTACGATCTTATGATATGATTATCGGGATGGATTGGTTGGAACAACACAAAGAAGTAATAGACTATTATACAACAATACTTAGCTATAAAGATAATTTTGGCACTGTTAGAACAGTCCAAGGTATACCAAAACCTGTGTCAGTTAGACAAGTTTCAACGATGCAATTCAAGAAATGTATTAGAAAGGGATGTCAAGTTTACGCCATACAAGTAACGAACATTTTAGAAAAAGAAGATAATCCCAATTTAGAAGACTTTGCTATCCTACGTGAATTCAGAGACATGTTTGTTGATGAGATACCAGAATTGCCTCCTAGGAGAGAAATAGATTTCTCCATCGACTTACTACCTGGATCGACCCCTATCTCAAAAGCACCCTACCGAATGAGTCTACCTGAACTAACATAATTAAAAATAAAATTACAGGAATTGTTGGATAAAGAGTATATATCACACCAAGTGTCTCACCATGGAGAGCACCAATCCTCTTTGTGAAAAATAAAGACGGTACTCTAAGACTATGTATCGATTATAGACAACTGAACAAACTGACCATTAAGAACAAGTACCCCTTACCCAGGATAAATGATATGTTCGATCAAGTTGGTGGGGCCAAGATCTTCTCAAAATTGGATTTACGATCCAGATACTATCAAGTTAGGATAAAAGACTGAGACATAAAAAAAATAGCTTTTCGAACAAGATACGGACACTACGAGTTTGTAGTCCTACCTTTCGGAATCACTAATGCACCAGCCACATTTATGTGCTTAATGAACAACATTTTTAGCCAGTACTTAGACAAGTTCGTAGTAGTATTTATAGATGATATTTTGGTCTATTCTAAAATGGGGGAGGAATGTGATGAACACTTACGAATAGTTCTACAAACACTAAGGAAACACAAACTATATGCAAAATTCGACAAATGTGATTTTTATCAAAAAGAAATACAATATTCAGGACATGTCATTTCCTCGGAAGGTATTGTCATAGACCTGGAAAAGATAAAAGCCATTATGGAATGGATAGTACCTAAGGATGCGACAGATATCCGATCATTCATGGGAATCACTGGATATTATCGTATATTTATAGAAGGGTTCTCCAAGATAGCCTACCCTATCACGTCACTACAATATAAAGGGACCAAGTTTAACTAGTCGCAAAAGTGTCAAGACAGTTTTAACAAGCTAAAATAATTATTGACATCGGCGCCCACCTTGAAGGTAGCATACCCAGATAAAGACTTCACAGTATGCGTTGATGCCAGTAAAGAGGGACTAGGTGGTATTCTAACTCAGGAAGGGCACGTGATTTGTTATGAGTCCCAAAAATTAAAGGAACATGAGCGAAATTACGTCACTCATGACTTAGATATCTGTTTAACCAACCAAATCTTAATGCAAAACAAGCAAGGTGGCTAGCCTTCTTAAGAGAATTTGACTTCGAGGTCAGACATATCAAGGGTAAGGAAAATAAAGTAGCAGATGCTTTAAGCCACAGAATTCATGTGTTCTTTGAGATAAACATCAGCAGAGCAGAAAGTGATCTGGAACAAAGAATAAGGGCGAAAGGTATCAACGATTGAAATTACACTAAGATAATGGCAGAATTTCAAAATAGTATCGCAAACTCAGATATACCAGATATAAGTATCGACAAGAATGGACTATTAAGATTTAAAAATAGACTTTACATACCAGATTCAACAAAGCTAAAATTAACTATTTTCGACGAAGAGCATAAGAAACCATATTCTCGCCATCGAGGTTACGAGAAAACAATAACAACACTCAAAAAACTATTTTACTGGCCTAATATGAAAGGCGAAACAACAGAATATTTGGCTAGGTGCCAAGATTGTCAGCAGATTAAGGCTGAACACCAGCATCCAGCCGTCCTATTACAGCCATTACCAGTACCAGAATGGAAATGGGAGACCATATCACTGGACTTTATAACAAGTTTTCCTAAAACTCAGAAACATAATGATTCTATCATGGTTGTAATCGATAAACTCAGTAAGTCTTCAGAATTTATTCCTGTAAAATCTACTTTTAAAGCTATTAACATTGTTGAAATATTCATGAAAGAAATTTTTAGACTGCATGGTATTCCTAAAATGGTGATTTCACATAGAGACATAAAATTCACATCCGCTTTCTAGAAGGAATTGTTTGCAGGGCTAAATACTAATTTGAATTTAAGTACGAGTTATCATCCATAAATGGATGGACAGACCAAAAGCACAAACCAAACCATAGAGGATATGATTTGAATTTATGTAATGACAAAACCGAACAAGTGTGAAGACTACCTACACTTGGTAGAATTTGCATATAACAATGGGTACCAAACTTCGGCTAAGTTGAGCCCTTTCGAAATACTGTACTGCAAAAAGTGTACAACTCCAATTAGCTGGGATAACCTGACTGACAGACTCATGGTTGGACTAGAGATGCTCCAATAAATGGAGAACATGGTAAAACGTGTACCACAGAACTTGAAATAAGCGCAGGACAGACAGAAGAGTTATGCGGATCAGAAAAGAGGACACTTGGAATTTCAAGTGGGAGACCATGTTTATTTAAAGGTCAAAGCCCAAAAAATCTCGCTGAAGTTGGGGAACTGTGCCCAGATGGCACCCAGGTTTTGTGGGCCCTTCGAGATACTAGATCGAATTAGACCCGTAGCATATCAACTTGCACTTCCAGCTAATCTAAGAATTCATAATGTATTTAATGTTTATTTGTTGAAAAAGTATATTCATGACCCTACTCATATGATTGATTGGAACTTTGTGCAGGTGGAACCCGAGGGCGAGTTCCAGGTGGAATCCCTGCACATTCTGAACCGAAGAGAAATAACACTTTAGAACATAGTCGCCGCTCAGGTAAAGGTGCAATGGAACCACTTTAGTCCTATGGAGGCCACTTGGGAATGGGAGGGAGATTTGTGGAAATCTCATCCAATCCTATTCCAGGAAAGGAACGAACATTGAGGACAGTGTTTTACTGAAGGGGGAAAGGATGTGACATCCCCCAAAAATAAATATTTTTTTTGTTGTTGCTGGAAATTTATATCCGTTTTTAGCAAATTTTAATCTGGAATTTTTTTTCCATTTATGGAAATTCCAAATTTTGAATTTAATAATTGTATTTAATTATTGTGACTGTTGGGTAGAGATCTATTTCAAATCAACTAACTATTTGACTATGACACTTGTATCACAACAGAATAATTATATTAACTGCAGGAGGACAAATGGAACAACCATGTTAAAAAAATCAACTAACCATGACTCTAGGAGTGAGGAACAAGTTGGAACTGCCTCTAGGCTGATGATTACAAGTGGAAAATCAGAGATTTGGCAACTGGAAACCCCTGAAAATCAGGGATTAAGAAAACTGTGAAAATCCCCATAGGAGGAAAAAGACCTCGGAAAAGAAAAGAAATCTATACCATATGTGAGGAGGAAGGATGCTGCCAAGTATGATGGGAAAGGATTCCTGAGCTCTCTTACTGTTATGAACACTGCGGATTGAGTGTGAGGCAAGAGGAACTTACTGAAATAGAATCTCCTTGTTGTTATGAGCACTGTTGAGTAAGTGTGAGGCAAGAGGATAACTGTTGGAATTGAAGGACATAGCTAAGGAGGAGTTTCCAAGTTTGTCCTCATGGATTCATGGTCAGGATAGGGGGTGAATCGTGCAAGTGATTTTGGCTGCCCTGTTCTACAACTGGGAGGAACATGGTTGTTCCCTTTGTCTTCCCGCTGATTGTATTCAGATATGTTGATCTACCCCTCTCTATTATGGATGGTTATGTTTTTATTTCGATGTCATATTAAATCCGAACTGGACTGATGTCCACTCTCTGTGTGAATGATTTTTCTGATGCATTGTATTGATTAAATTAGAACTGTAATGTTTTCCATTTTTGTTTGTTGTGGGGAATATACATGAAGGAAATCTGTAATTGTTTTTCTATAAGTAAGTACGGAAAGGAGGAGATTAATGGCAATGAGGCAGATCTTCTTTGTAGATACATCCCCAGGAAACCAAACTCATATCCCTTGGAACATCCTTTATAATGACCAATCTCTGATGGAATGGTATTCTTAACGATGTATTTACAGAGATGCACAGATCCAGTACTGTTGATGTTTAATGCATTGATTAAAAGAGGCTCTAAGTGAATATTATAAGAATTTACCTTATACAGGAAATTTTATCCTTTGTACACTTATGTGCGTGGGAAATTCCTAAGACCTTAGGCTTCCGGAATTCTGTGAGGAAAACTCAGTCCGACTTTCTTTTCGTCTTTCATAGGTTCGTGTATATTGATGTATGGATTATGAACTCGCAAATTTCAGAATCCTGAAACCCCGAAGCTTCCCCTTTTCACATTTCCGAAGTTGGTTACGTAAGAGGTTTGGAGCATTTGAACTCACGAAGTTCTGAACCCCGAAACTTTGAAATGCGGGACTCACGAAGTTCTGAAGTTTGTTATGCTGCATGTTTGGCGTTTGAAACCCCAAAGATTTCACTTTTCAGAATTCGGGAGTTGTAGTGTGTTGTTGTTTGGTGGTTACAAACCCTGAATCCTCGAATATTGAAATCCCGAAGTGTTGGTAACACATCCTTTCACTTTTCAGAATTCACGAGTTGTAGTGTGTTGTTGTTTGGTAGTTGCAAACCCCGAAACCCCAAATCCCGAAATCCCTAAGTGTTGTCCTACATCCTTTCACGTTTTTAGAATTCGGGATTGGTTGTGTGTTGTGGTTGGGCTTTTGAAAACACCGAAACCGCGAACCCCGAAATCCTGAAATATTAGTTCCTTCTTTTCGCAATACGAGAATTGTTGTATGTTGAGTATGAAAACCGTGAAACCCCGAACCCCCCCTAAATCCCAAAGTCCAGGACCCACCTTCCCTTTTTCCGCATTTTAGAGGTTTGTATATGTTGTTGCTTGGACACTTACACTCGCGAAATCCCAAACTCCAAATTCCCGAAATACTGATCACTTTTCGCAAATTCGGGATTTGTTGTGTGTTGATGATTGACTTGTGTATTCGAGAAATCCTGAACTCCGAATTCCCAAGATGCTGATCACCTTTCGCAAATTCGGGAATTGTTGTGTGTTGATGATTGACTTGTGTATTCACCGAATTCCTAGAATACTGATCACCTTTCGCAAATTCCGGAGTTGTTGTGTGTTGAAGATTGACTTGTGTATTCACGAAATCCCAAACTCCGAAACCCCGAAGTGCTCGACATATTTTCACAATTTTTGGAAATATTATGTATTGATGTCGAGCTCTTGTACTCACAAAACCTCGAATATCAAAACCCTGAAATGTTGGCCACAGTCGTTCCAGGTTTAGGATTTCGGCAAACAACAGGGTCCTTTGTTTTGTTCGGCACTTATGATCCCTGAAAACCTAGTATCCTCTGTTTCTTCACAAAGCTATAGGAACATGGTAGGAATGTTTGTTATAGGTACAAACAGACAGAAAAGTAATTTATAAATTTTAGGATATTAGATAAACATTGAAGTGAAGAGTAAACACTTTTATATCGTCGGTTAGGAGACTTTAAGTTGAATGGTGAGGACAGTCGACGACAGTAAGGATTCTAACAAACTTTTAGACTCAAGTCCTATAATAGAAAGCCTACTTGCTTGAAGTCTCAGAACTTCATGGATAAATGTACAAAAAAATATATTATATTTTATGGTAATTTTGAGGTACATTACAAAAAGGATGGCCAAATAGAGGTTGTCAACACAGTTTTGGTGCATGCTCTCCGAACTCACTTTGGGCGCAGCAAACAATCAGACAATTAATTACACATTCTCGAGCATAGCTACAACAAGGCAACACATTCTTCTACAATCTTTTCACCTTTTGAAGTCTGCTTCGTCTTCCAACCATCATCTCCAACCGAGCTCCCACTCAATTGGGCTCCTCAAGGTACCTTCCATCAACAACAGGAACAACTGTCACCTCAACGATTTCTCCAACAAATTGCACAACGCCACAATATAGTCACATCATCACTCAAAGCAACCTAAGATCATGCCAAACAACACCATGACAAACAAATAACCTTCATGGCCTTTCAACCAGGGGATCAAGTCTCGTTAAACTTGGATAGGAAGTGCTTCAAAGGCCACCATCACAAGCTTCTGCCAATCAGATATTGTCCGTATACAATACTCGACAAAATTGGAGAAAATGCATATAGGTTGGATCTTCCACCACAAATGGGAATCCACAATGTCATTAATGTAAATCACTTAATGTTGCTTGAGCCTTCCCTCTTGGAATAACTAGTCACCACCACTCATCGATTGGACAACATTCTCCATTTCCAACTCCCATTGGCCAAAGACACTATACTGGACACTCGAAGGCACTCTACAAGACACCAGACTTACACTTCATATCTAGTAGCCCACCAAGGCCAAACTCCATATCAGGCAAAGTGGATCACAATTGATGTATTGCACAACAAGTTGTCACATCTTCTCATGGAAGCCGTGACGCTTCCATATCTAAATAGGGAGGAATTGGGCCAAGGAGGCCACCTAGGGGAACGCCCACCTGTGGCACACAAGTCAATCACCTATGTGCAACACTTCTTCACCTTTTGATGATGAATTAAATATATGTAAAATAAAGGGTTCCTTTGGTATGTGTCTTATCTCTTTTCTTTTCTCAGTTCACATTTTACATTCACGACAATTTCATTTTTTAGGGTTTTCTGAAGAACAAATATTGTGCCTTTCTTCATGGCTGCCTCCTGGTGACTTTGTTTGCCATACTTCTACCTCTGAGAGAAAGCTTATCTCCTTAGCTAGCCACTCTCTCAGGCCACTCTCAGGTCACCCCACTAATCCCACTAATCCTCGGAGGTCACTTTGAGATTGCCAAAACCTATTGGCCACTCTCATGTTACCCGGTGTGGATCCCCATTTGCTTGGTAACCCAAACTAATGGTGTGCCCCTATTCAGATTTGTGCCCCATAGGAGATTTTTTGGTCACAACCCGAGCTATGGCTTGTGTGGTCACCTTCTCCTATAGATCGCCTTCTTGGGCAGATCAACTCTTATGTTTATTAAGTCTACATTATAGCTTCCTCCCAATAGGATTCCATAGAGTCTATGTTATAGCTTCCTCCTAAATAGGGATTTTAAGTCACTAATAGAGTCTAGTGCTCTTATGTTTACTATGGAGTCACCATTTATTGAAACTTTACAAATCTCTTCTTATTTGAGAGAAATGAGACCCTACGAACTAGAAAGTGATTATGTTTCGTTGTTCATGGTAATTTACCACGTCCCCAAATCATAATGACATCTTTATTCCCTATCTTCCCTAAGAACAAGTTTCTTAATCCCTATATTATAATTAATTTCTTTTAACCAACTCATGTTATCCCTGAATTTAGCAATTACTTTCTTGTACCACATTTTTAAGATAATGCTCAATCAAAAGAAAACTTTAAATCTTCAAACATCTTCCATAGGTTATTCTTAGGCACCATATTAAAACCTTTCTCAAAGTTAATAAAACCATAAAAGAAATTAGTGTTTATTATTTCAACATTTTTATGCAATAATTTTCTTGTCCTTTAGTCCTTTTTATCACAGTTTCTAACCAAAAATTAATTTTGATATTCAAAATGATCTCATATAAATTGGTTAAAAAATGACAAATCATAATAGTAGGTTTAAAAATGACAAATCAAAATAGTATTATAATTTGAGACATCATTTTTGTCACCACTTTTAAAAATAGGAACAATAAATCTTTCAATACAAAATTTAGAGAAGCCTTAACAATGCTTCCAATTTTAAACATTTTCCCTCGATAAAAACCCATAATAACATTATATTTTCATCACTTTAATTTCTTAAATCTTTTCATTTGAATTGAATAATATATTTTAAGATATAACAAAATTATACTTTCTATTCACCACATAAAATACATATTTTTAATTATTTTAATTATTCTTTTTTATTTCAAACTTAAATTTATTAAAAAATATGTCATAATAACATTATATTTGAAATAATATATTTTAAAACATAATAAAATTATATT
>ML777890.1:1353676-1374444 GCA_009831015.1 Picea engelmannii | reverse complement strand
CGCGCCTCACTCCCGCGGCTCTGGCGCTTTCCACTCTGTGAAAAGGCTTACCCACTCATACCACGCGTAGACAGAACGAAGTTGGAAGCAGTGATCTCGCTTGATATGCTCCTGCGCGGCTCCTCTCTCAACGATGGGCGGGTCGCTCTCTACGCCGGTCACGCCTCTTCACGCAGCGATCTTCCTTGCAAGCTCTCTTCCAGCAACGATCTTCCTTGAAAACTGGTGCGGTTCCTCTACCTCACTACACGAGGACTCCGAAATCCTTGGGTTTCTCTTGCTCTCCGTGTGAAAAAAAAAGACGACGCTCGTTTTCTGAACAGGTTTCCCTTCTCGCGCGTGGACACCCTGAGTGCTCTGATACCATGATAAAGTATGCAACGCAGCAAAGAATCTAAAATACAAAACAGAAAACTACAAGAGAGCTTGATTATTCAACAGTATACAATACACGTGAATGTGTATATTTACAATGGTTTACCGGCATGCATAAACGCATGCAAACTCAACTAAAGCGGAGTCTAAAAATAGAATAAAGCTGTAACTTGGTAACAACAGAAAAACCATAAAAGCTGCTAAAGTTTAACTGACTGTTAACTACAGTGAGTAATTACTGTTTCTAACAATGTTGTCCAACATTTTCATCTTCGATTCGGTTCGTTTGGCTTGTTATGGCCTCTGCTGAGTTTTGTAAAGCATCAGAAATAATGCCTACGTTTACCTCGTTTGCCCGCTGAGTTTTGTAAAGCATCAGAAATATTTAGAACTTCTTCTCCTTCGCACTCCATGTTAATATGAACTTCTTCTCTGTCGCGCTCCATGTTAATATGAACTTATTAGCGAATTCAAATATTAGTGTAGAATATCCCGCACCCAAGAATCATATAATGATAGAATTCAGTCAGAAACGGGCAAAACCACCCAATATCACTGTGGAATTTTCAACACCCAAGATTTGAATCTGTCAGGTATGCCCACAATGGTTATTAAAATAATTTTAGATCACTTCAATTATAGTTACACTTGCTTTTTACTATTTTTTTTTAAAGTAATTTGGAGTTTGTGTAGATGCGGTATTGAAGGGTTTTATTATTTTTAAATGATTTGCAATTGTCATTTTAAAAGTAATTTGGAGTTTGTGTAGATAGAGTATGGATGAGTTTTATTACTTTTTAAATGATTTGGAATTTGTGTAGATAGAGTATTGATGAGCTTTGTCATCTTTTAAATGATTTGGTGTTTGAGGAGGATTGATGGCTTTTAATTTTTTTTTAAAAGATAATGAGAAGATTGTAGGTTGAAGATAAAATGGTCTAGCTTAATTTAGTGATTAACAATTTTACAATAATTATAAAAATAGTGAATAAAAAATTAAATAAAGAAATAAATTGATATAACCATAATTTTTATCATATTTTATTAATATTATATATTTAGATCACTTTAATCATAGGAGAATTGATAGAGTTCTTACCATTTATTTTGAAAAGTTATTTGGAAATTGGATAAAGAGAAGATTGATATAATTTTATTATTTATTTTGAAAGTGATTTTATAGGTTATGTATACCATTTAAATGGAAAAATTCTTAAAACCTAGAAAATTTAAGATTGTGCTACTGCCATCCAAATCTATTGATCAACAATCCTAACTGTGTTTTAAATCTATAAATCCCTTGGCTTGGTGGCGACCATGGTTAAGCTCTCATGGGCTGAACCCCTCTTCTTTGAACCTACAAAATATAATGAAGGATTCACCAAAATCATTACTTGTAGAACATCCAAGCATAAAAACATTCCCTTTTGGAAAGGGGGAAATATTATCTACTAAAAAAATTACAAGATCCTAATAAATACTGCATAGAATCTCAATCGGGAACAGTCATCGGTCCCATCATCCAACTGGTCAATACCTTCATGGCAACAACAAAAACGGCATGGAATTAATATCATTTTGTACCTGTCTCGTTGTTCAGCCATATTTTCTCATGGAATGTATTTCGCCACGTTTTAGCTGCTGCCGCCGGTATGTTCAAAGATCCAATTCCAGTGAAAGAACCAAGTCCCCCGAGAAAACCAAGTTGTATTGTACAGAAATAACATATGCCGAAGACGAAAAATCGAACATAATGATCTCAAGGTCCGACTCATAAATTTAAAAAGAACCACCTCAAATCAAATCAAATCCGAGGCCATTCATTCTTAGACGGGTTTGTAAATTTAAAATCCAAATTTGAATAGGCATGGATTTTTAGCGCCTTTACTCAATTCAAAATTCAAACCAGCATGGCATTGGCGCGTTGCAATGGTCATCAGTCCATGATTGCAGTCCGAATAACAATCATGCAATGTAAGGAAAGGAACTTATGTTTTCTTTTAGGGGATTTATATATGAACATAAATGGACCCCCCCAAAAGGATAAAACCCGAATATCAGACCTTTGTATAGATCTAAACATATATATCGATATTCTATGTATGGATATGTTACTCTATATGAATGTTCAATACTGTATGTTTATATTGATATTCCAAACTTGTCTCAGCCTACTTCGAGAAATGGTGAGGACTATGACTCTGTATAATTATTCATATTAGGTTATGATGTATAGATAACCTATGTTCTGTACTTATATATATAAACAGAATTTTATACGGTCAGAACTAGATCTGGAAGGAATTCCATTTTAAACGCAGTACGTCTATACAGACTGATTTCTTCACTATTTATATATCCAAGTATTAAAATTGTAGCAACAATATTTGTGGTATAACCGCCTACTTCCATAATTGACTTTATGTAGTAAGTACAATGAGATTATCCAAAAATTCTTCACTGGTACAGCGAGGATGCTATATAATCTATGGTAGTGTTGTGTCAGAGGAAAATGTATAGGTATATTCAATTATTTCCATATAGTTCCTTCTATTCTGTAACGCCCTTATTATCATAGTTGATTTCTGGTTGGAATAATTGTTTGTCTGTATACTAGGTCAACATATTTCTGTATAATTGATTTTTTGTTACAGTCATTTAATTTTCGTTTAATCAATAAAGCCTACGCAAAATACCAACTGCAATTAGATCTATATAACTATAACTTTAACTTATGATCCCTAAAACCTACTGTCCTCTGTTTCTTCACAAAGATGTAGGAACATGGTAGAAATGTTTGTTATAGGTACAAACAGAAAGAAAAGTAATTTATAAATTTCAGGATCTTAGATAAACATTGAAGTGAAGAGTAAACACTTTTATATCATCGGTTAGGAGACTTTAAGTTGAATGGTGAGGACAACCGACGACAGTAAGGATTCTAGAAAACTTTTAGACTCAAGCTCTATAACAGAAAGCCTACTTGCTTGAAGTCTCAGAACTTCATGGATAAATGTACAAAATAAAAAAATATTTTTTATGGTGATATTGAGATACATTACATATGGTATCAGAGAAAAGTTACAACAATGGGCCTGAACATGGGCACATTAATTGCTTAGTATATATTCCGATTTATATACTAAGGTGTAGAAATCAAGGTGGAAGAGAATCCGCAACAAGGACCTCCTAGAGATCCAAGACAGAACAGTGATGGAAGCTCACCCACGGAGGTGTTGGAAACAATGAGAAACCTTATAGTTGAAATACAGGTTTTCAAGGCGGACAATGAAAAATTGAAGAAGGCATAACAGGAACAACAAGAGATAAATGAAGTCCTATTGCGTAGTATAGTAACCAAGAAAATACCAAAAGATGATAACCCTAAGGAAGAGGTCAGCAAAAGGACATCCAAGAATTCTGGGGCAAAAACAAAAAAAGGAGACAGTTCGTCTGAAGGGACACCTTCAGCTATAGACAAAACCATACCAGAAAAAAAAAGAAAACAAACAGACCACCTTGAAGGAAAATTTAAAAAGATTAAACCAGCTACTTTTGATGGAGAGTCCAGGACAGGAGAAGAAGTCGAGGCATGGTTGTTGGACATCAAAAAATACTTCCAAATCTACAACTATTCTAGCAACATGAAGGTCAGAATGACCATCTACAATCTGAAGGGGAAGGCCAACATTTGGTGGGAGGACCTGAATTTGGCCAAGGGCCTAAAGGAGAAACAATTGGAATGGTCCGACTTCAAGAAGTATTTTAAGAAACAATACCTTTCTGAAAGCTATTATGAAAGGAAGATGAAATAATTTTATGAATTATGACTTGAACAATTGACGATGGATGACCTTATAAATAAATTTATGGAACTACTAAGGTTCGTACCGTACATCCGAGAGGATAAGGTAAAAATACACCGATTCTTAAGCTATTTACCACAATCCTACAGGGACAGAATTGATTTTGACAACCCCAAATCCTTGAGTGAGGCACTTAGGAAGGCATGAATGTGCTATGACCAGTATAAACAGTGGGTAGAGTTTCCCGAGACATGGAAGGATAAGAAACAAGATGAAATGGACCAGCGGAAGAAGGGATACCAGCCAGCTCCTTATCGGAATGCAAAAAAAAGTTTCCTAAGGAAGGATTTTCACTCCAATCATCCAAATACGCAAGGTAGGGGTAAACCGGTAAACCTTGGAACAAAGAAGTTTGGGGACAACTCCCACGAGCCATTAAGATGTTGGGAGTGTGGAGAGTCTCATCTAAGGAAGAGTTGTCCATGTCTAATTGCAGCAAACAATACTGTTGTCCACAATTTGCAAGAAGCCTCGACAATGGGAGACATGGGCAAAAGTTTGCATCGGATAAATGCAGCCATAGATGGTCGACAAGCTGACCACCAGTCCTCGGTGGTAGAGATCGAAGGTAAAATCCATGACACTCGATTTTTTGTTTTAATTGACCTTGTAGCTACGTTAAGTTATATTACTCGCGAAAGAGTAGAGTCAAATAAACTTAAGAAACAAAAGCGTGCAAAATCTTGGCTTGTACAACTAGCAATAGGGACTAAAAGAAAAGTAGTTAACTTTATTCCTCATCTTGAGTTCATCTTAGATGGTCAAAAGATAACGACCAATCTGAATATCCTACCACTAGGCTCTTATGATATGATTATCGGGATGGATTGGTTGGAAAAAAACAAGGTAATAGACTATTATACAACAATACATAGCTATAAAGATAATTTTGGCACTGTTAGAACAACCCAAGGTATACCAAAACCTGTGTCAGTCAGATAATTTTCAGCGATGCAATTCAAGAAATGTATTAGAAAGGGATGTCAAGTTTACGCCATACAAGTAACGAACCTTTTAGAAAAAGAAGATAAGTCCAAGATAGAAGACTTTGCTATCCTACGTGAATTCAGAGACATGTTTCTTGATGAGATACCAGAATTTCCTCCTAGGAGAGAAATAGATTTCTCCATCGACTTACTACCCGGATCGGCCCCTATCTCAAAATCACCCTAACGAATGAGTCTACCTGAACTGACAGAATTAAAAATACAATTACAAGAATTGTTGGATAAAGAGTATATCACACCAAGTGTCTCGCCATGGGGAGCACCAATCCTCTTTGTGAAAAATAAAGATGGTACTCTAAGACTATGTATCGATTATAGACAACTGAACAAACTGACCATTAAGAAAAAGTACCCCTTACCTAGGGTAAATGATCTATTCGATCAAGTTGGTGGGGCCAAGATCTTCTCAAAATTGGATTTATGATCCAGATATTATCAAGTTAATATAAAAGACCGAGACGTAAAAAAAACAGCTTTTCGAACAAGATACAGACACTACGAGTTTGTAGTCCTACCTTTCAGAATCACTAATGCACTAGCCACATTTATGTGGTTAATGAACAACATTTTTAACCAGTACTTAGACAAGTTCATAGTAGTATTTATAGATGATATTCTGGTCTATTCTAAAATGGAGGAGGAACATGATGAACACTTACGAATAGTTCTACAAACACTAAGGAAACACAAACTATATGAAAAATTCAACAAATGTGATTTTTATCAAAAAGAAATACAATATTTAGGACATGTCATTTCCTCGGAAGGTATTGTCATAGACCTGGAAAAGATAAAAGCCATTATGGAGTGGATAGTACCTAAGGATGTGGCAGATATCCGGTCATTCATGGGAATCACTGGATATTATCGTAGATTTATAGAAGGGTTCTCCAAGAGAGCCTACCCTATCACGTCACTACAAAATAGAGAGACCAAGTTTAACTGGTCACAAAAGTGTCAAGACAGTTTTAACAAGCTAAAAGAATTATTGACATCGGCGCCGATCTTGAAGGTAGCATACCCAGATAAAGACTTCACAGTATGCGTTGATGCAATTAAAGAGGGACTAGGTGGTGTTCTAACTCAGGAAGGGCACGTGATTTTTTATGAGTCCCAAAAATTAAAGGAACACGAGAGAAATTACGTCACTCATGACTTAGAATTGGCAACAATAATACATGCCTTAAAAATGTGGCGACACTATATAATGGGCAGAAAATTCTTACTATTGATGGATAATAGCGGAGTGAAATATTTGTTTAACCAACCAAATCTTAATGCAAGACAAGCAAGGTGGCTAGCCTTCTTGAGTGAATTCGACTTCGAGGTCATACATATCAAGGGTAAGGAAAACAAAGTAGCAGATTCTTTAAGCCGCAGAATTCATGGGTTATTTGAGATAAACATTAGCAGGGCAGGAAGTGATCTGGAATAAAGAATAAGGACTATTAAGATTTAAAAACAGACCTTACATACTAGATTCAATAGAGCTAAAATTAACTATTTTAGATGAAGAGAATAAGAAACCATATTCTGGCCATCCAGGTTACCAGAGAACAATAACAACACTCAGAAAACTATTTTACTGGCCTAATATGAAAGGCGAAACAACAGAGTATTTGGCTAGGTGCCAAGATTGTTAGTAGATTAAGGCCAAACACCAGCATCCAGTCGACCTATTACAACGATTACCAGTACTAGAATGGAAATGGGAGACCATATCACTGGACTTTATAACAGGTTTTCCTAAAACTCAGAAACAAAATGATTCTATCATGGTTGTAATCGATAAACTCAGTAAGTTTGCACACTTTATTCCTGTAAAGTTTACTTTTAAAGCTATTAACATTGTTGAAATATTCATGAAAGAAATTTTTAGACTGCATGGTATTCCTAAAATGGTGATTTCACCTAGAGAAATAAAATTCACATCCGCTTTTTGGAAGGAATTGTTTGCAGGGCTAAATACTAATTTGAATTTTAGTATGAGTTATCATCCACAAACAGATGGACAGACCGAAAGCTCAAACCAAATCATAGAGGATATGCTCTGCATTTATGTAATGACAAAATCGAACAAGTGTGAAGACTACCCACACTTGGTAGAATTTGCATATAACAATGGGTACCAAACTTCGGCTAAGTTGAGCCCTTTCGAAATACTGTACTGCAGAAAGTGTACAACTCCAATTAGCTAGGATAACCCAACGGACAGACTCATGGTTGGACTAGAGATGCTCCAATAAATGGAGAACATGGTAAAAAGTGTACCACGAAACTTGAAATAAGCACAGGATAGACAGAAGAGTTATGCGGATCAGAAAAGAGGACACTTGGAATTTCAAGTGGGAGACCATGCTTATTTAAAGGTCAAAGACCAAAAAAGCTCGTTGAAGTTGGGAAACTGTGCCTAAATGACACCCAGGTTTTGTGGGCCCTTTGAGATACAACATCGAATTAGACCCATAGCATATCAACTTGCACTTCGAGCTAATCTAAGAATTCATAATGTATTTCATATTTATTTGTTGAAAAAGTATATTCATGACCCTACCCATATGAATGATTGGAACTTGGTGCAAGTGGAACCCAAGGGCGAGTTCCAGGTGGAACCCCTACACATTCTGGACCAAAGAGAAATAACACTTTGGAACATAGTCGTTGCTCGGGTAAAGGTGCAATGGAACCAGTTTAGTCCTGAGGAGGCCACCTGGGAATGGGAGGGAGATTTGCGGAAATCTCATCCAATCCTATTCCAGGAAAGGAACGAACATTGAGGATAGGGTTTTACTGAAGGGGGAAAGGATTCACATCCCCCAAAAATAAATATTTTTTTTTTGTTGCTGGAAATTTATATCTGTTTTTGGCAAATTCGAATCTGGAATTTTTTTTCCATTTATGACAATTCCAAATTTCGAATTTAATAATTGTATTTAATTATTGTGACTTTTGGGTAGAGATCTGTTTGGACTCATCTAACTATTTGACTATGACACTTGTATCACAATATAATAATTATATTAACTGCAGGGGGACAACTGGAACATCCATGTTAAAAGAATCAGCTAACCATGACTCCAGGAGTGGGGAACAAGTTAGAATTGTCTCTGGGCTGATGATTATAAGTGGAAAATCAAAGATTTGGCCACTAGCAGCCCCTGAAAGTCAAGGATTAAGAAAGCTGCGAAAATCCCCAAAGGAGGGAAAAGACCTGGGAAAAGAAAAGAAATATATAGCATATGCAAGGAGGCAAGACGCTGCCAAGTATGCTAGGAAAGGATTCCTGAGCTCTCTTGTTGTTATGAACACTAGGGATTGAATGTGAGGCAAGAGAAGCTTGCTGAAACAGAATCGCCTTGTTGTTATGAGCAGTGTTGAGTAAGTGTGAGGAAAGAGGATAACTGTTGGAATTGAAGGACATAGCTAAGGAGGAGTTTCCAAGTTTTCCCTCATGGATTCATGGTCAGGCTAGGGGGTGAATCGGTCAAGTGATTTTGGCTGCCTTATTCTATGGTTGGGAGGAACGTGGTTGTTCGCTTTGTCTTCCCGCGGATTGGATTCAGATATGTTGATCTACCCCTCTCTATTATGGATGGCTATGTTTTTATTTCGATGTCATATTAAATCTGAACTGGAATTATGTCCACTCTTTGTCTGAATGATTTTTCTGATGCATTGTATTGATTAAATTGGTACTGTGACGTTTTCCATTTTTGTCTGTTGTGCGGAATATATGTGAAGGAAATTTGTAAATGTATTTCTATAAGTACGGAAAGGAGGAGATTAATGACAATGAGGCAGATCCTCTCTGTAGATACATCCCCAGGAAACCAAACTCATATCCCTTGGAACATCTTTTATAATGACCAATCTGTGATAGAATGGTATTCTTAATCATGTATTTACATAGATGCACAGATCGAGTACCGTTGACGTTTAATGCATTGATTAAAAGAGGCTCTAAGTGAATATTATAAGAATTTACCTTATACAGAAAATTTTATCATTTGTACCCTTCTATGCGTGGGAAATTCCTAAGACCTTAGGCTTCTGGAATTCTGTGAGGAAAACTCAGTCCTACATTATTTTCACCTTTCAAAGGTTCATGTATATTGATGTATGGATTCTGAACTCGCAAAGTTCTGAATCCCGAAACCCCGAAGCTTCCCCTTTTCACATTTTGGAAGTTGATTACGTAAGAGGTTTGTGGCATTTGAACTCACGAAGTTTCGAATCCTCAAACCCCAAAATGTGATACCCACCTTCTCCATTTAACATCTTTTTGAAAGTTTGTTTATGATGGATGTTTGGTGTTTGAAACCACGAAACTTTCACTTTTTGGAATTTGGGAGTTGTAGTGTGTTTTTATTGGGTGGTTACAAACCCCAAATCCCTAAATCCCAAAGTATTGGTCCCACATCCTTTCACTTTTCGAAATTCATGAGTTGTAGTGTGTTGTCGTTTGGTAGTTGAAAACCCCAAAATCCCAGATCCTGAAATCCTAAAGTGTTGTCCTACATCCTTTCACCTTTTCGAAATTTGGGAGTGGTTGTGTGATGTGGTTGGGCTTTTGAAAACCCTGAACCCCAAAATCCTGAAATATTAGTTCCTTATTTTCGCAATATGGGAATTGTTGTATGTTGAGTATGAAAACTGTGAAACCCAGAATCCCCCCCGAAATCCCGAAGTCCGGGACCCACCTTCCCTTTTTTCGTATTTCAGAGGTTTGTATATGTTGTTGTTTGGACACTTGCACTCGCGAAATCCTGAAATCCGAATTCCTGAAATACTGATCACCTTTCACAAATTCAGGAGTTGTTGAGTGTTGATGATTGACTTGTATATTCGCAAAATCCCAAACTCTGAATTCCCAAAATACTGATCACATTTTGCAAATTCGGGAGTTGTTGTGTGTTGATGATTGACTTGTGTATTCGCGAAATCTTGAACTCTGAATTCTCAAAATATTGATCACCTTTCGCAAATTTGGGAGTTGTTGTGTGTTGATGATTAACTTGTGTATTCACGAAATCCTGAACCCCGAAACCCCGAAGTGCTGGACATATTTTCGCAATTTCGGGAAATGTTGTGTATTGATGTCTCGCTCTTGTACTCGCGAAACCCCGAATCCCGAAACCCTGAAATGCTGGCCACAGTCATTCCATATTTCATATTTTGGCAAACAACAGGGTCCTTTGTTTTGTTCGGCACTTATGATCCCTGAAAACTGTCTGTCCTCTATTTCTTCACAAAGCTATAGGAAAATGGTAGGAATTTTTTCTATAGGTACAAACAGACAGAAAAGTAATTTATAAATTTCAGGATCTTAAATAAACAATGAAGTGAAGAGTAAACACTTTTATATCATCAGTTAGGAGACTTTAATTTGAATAGTGAGGGCAGTCGACGACAGTAAGGATTCTAACAAACTTTTAGACTCAAGGATTATAACAGAAAGCCTACTTGCTTGAAGTCTCAGAACTTCATGGATAAATGTACTATATATATATATATATATATATATATATATATATATTATGGGGATTTTGAGGTACATTAGATATGGTATCAGAGCAAAAGTTACAACACTAGGCCTGAACAGAGCCACATTAATTGCTTAGTATATATTCTGATTTATGAAAAAAACTAATAAATCTTGTGGATTACAAACATAAAGCTTTTTTGTTTTATGTTGAATAATGGCAGCCCAAGAAGGTGTAGAAATCAAGGTGGAAGAGAATATGCAACAAGGACCTCCTAGAGATCCAATACAGAACAGTGATGGAGGCTCACCCACGAAGGTGCTGGAAACAATGAGAAACATTATAGTTGAACTAAAGGTTTTCAAGGCCGACAATGAAAAATTGAAGAAGGCACAACAGGAACAACAAGAGATAAATGAAGTCCTGCTGTGTAGTATATTATCCAAGAAAATCCCAAAAGAGGATAACCCTGAGGAAGAGGTCAGCAAAATGGCCTCCAAGAATTCTGGTGCGAAAACAGAAAAAGGAGACAAATCGTCTGAAGGGACACCTTCAGCTGAAGGCAAAACCATACCAAACAAAAAAAGAAAACAAATAGACCACCTTGAAGGAGAATTTAAAAATATTAAACCAACTACTTTTGATGGAGAGTCCAAGACAGGAGATAAAGTTGAGGCACGGTTGTTGGACATCAAAAAATACTTCCAAATATACAATTGATCCAGCAACATGAAGGTCATAATGGCCATCTACAGTCTGAAGGGGAAGTCCAGCATTTGGTGGTAGGACCTGAAATTGGCCAAGGGCCTAAAGGAGAAACAGTTGGAATGGTCCAACTTCAAGAAGTATTTTAAGAAACAATACCTTTCTGAAAGCTATTATGAAAGGAAGACAAAATAATTTTATGAATTACGACTTGGACAAATGACGATAGATGACCTTATAAACAAATTTATTGAACTACTAAGGTTCATAACATACATCCAGGAGGATAAGGTAAAAATCCAGCGATTCTTAAGTTGTTTAACAAAGTCCTATAGGGACAGAATTGAGTTTGACAACCCCAAATCCTTGAGTGAGGCATTCAGGAAGGCACGGATGTGCTATGACCAGTATAAGCAATGGGTAGAGTTTCCCAAAACTTGGAAGGATAAGAAACAAGATGGAATGTACCAACGGAAGAAGGGATACCATCCAAGGCAACGGTAAACCAGTAAACCAGTAAACCTTGGGACGAAGAAGTTTGGGGACAACTCCCACAAGCCATTAAGATGTTGGTTGTGTGGAGAGTATCATCTAAGGAGGAACTATCCATGTCTAATTGCAGCAAACAATATTGTTGTCCACAATTTGCAGGAAGCCTCGACAGTGGGAGACATGGGTAGAATTCTGCATCGGATAAATGCAGTCATAGATGGTCGACAAGCTGACCACCAGTCCTCAGTGGTAGAGATAGAAGGTAAAATCCATGACACTTGAATTTCAGTTTTAATTGACACCAGAGTTACGTTAATTTATTTTACTCCCGATCTAGTATAGTCAAATAAACTTAAGAAACAAAAGCATGCAAAATCTTGGCTTGTACAACTAGCAACAGGGACTAAAAGAAAAGTAGTTAACTTTATTCTTGATTTTGAGTTCAACTTAGATGGTCAAAAGATAAGGACCAATCTAAACATCCTACCACCAGGATCTTATGATATGATTATTAGGATGGATTGGTTGGAACAACACAAAGCAGTACTAGACAGTTATACAAAGATACTTAGCTATAAAGGTAATTTTGGCACAGTTAGAACAACCCAAGGTATACCAAAACCTGTTTCAGTCAAACAAGTTTTAGCGATGCAATTCAAAAAATGTATTAGAAAGGGATGTAAAGTTTACACCATCCAAGTAACTAACCTTTTAGAAAAAGAAGATAAGCCCAAGTTAGAAGACTTTGTTGTCCTACGTGAATTCAGAGACATGTTTCTTGATGAGATACCAGAATTGCCTCCTAGGAGAGAAATGGATTTCTCCATCGACTTACTACCCGGATCAGCCCCTATCTCAAAAGTACCCTACCGAATGAGTCTACCTGAACTAACAGAATTAAAAATACAATTACAGGAATTGTTGGATAAAGAGTATATCAGACCAAGTGTCTCGCCTTGGGGAGCACCAGTCCTCTTTGAGAAAAAGAAAGATGGTACTCTAAGACTATTTATCAATTATAGACAACTCAGCAAACTGACCATTAAGAATAAATACCCCTTAGCCAGGATAAATGATCTCTTCGATCAATTTGTTGGGGCCAAGATCTTCTCTAAATTGGATTTACGTTCCGGATATCATCCAGTTAGGATAAAATACTAGGACATAAACAAAACAACTTTTCGAAAAAGATACAGACACTATGAGTTTGTAGTCATATTTTTTGGACTCACTAATGCACCAACCACATTTATGTGCTTAATGAACAACATTTTTAGCCAGTACTTAAACAAGCTTATAGTAGTATTTATAGACGATATTTTGTTCTATTTTAGAACGGAGGAGGAACATGATGAACACTTACGAATAGTTCTGCAAACACTGAGGAAATGCAAACAATAGGCAAAATTCGACAAATGTGATTTTTATCAAAAAGAAATACAATATTTAGGACACGTCATTTCTTCGGAAGGTACTGTCGTAGACCCGGAAAAGATAAAATCCATTATGGAATGACCAGTACCTAAGGATGTGGTAGATATCCGGTCATTCATGGGAATCACCGGATATTATCGCATATTTATAGAAGGGTTCTCCAAGATATCCCACCCTATCACGTCACTACAAAAGAAAGGGACCAAGTTTATCTCGTCGCAAAAGTGTCAAGACAGTTTTAACAAGCTAAAAGAATTATTGACATCGGCGCCCATATTGAAGATAGCAGACATAGATAAAGACTTCACAGTATGTGTTGATGCAAGTAAAGAGGGACTAGGTGGTGTTCTGACTCAGCAAGGGCACGTGATTTGTTATGAGTCCCAGAAATTAAAGGAACACAAGAGAAACTATGTCACTCATGACTTAGAATTGGCAACAATAATACATGACTTAAAAATGTGGCAACACTATATAATGGGCAGAAAATTATTACTATTGATGGATAATAGCGGAGTGAAATATTTGTTTAACCAACCAGACCTTAATGCAAGACAAGCAAGGTGGCTAGCCTTCTTGAGAAAATTCGACTTTGAGGTTAGACATATCAAGGGTAAGGAAAATAAAGTAGCAAATGCTTTAAGATGTAGAATTCATGGGTTATTTGAGATAAACATTAGCAAGGCAGAAAGTGATCTGGAACAAAGAATAAGCACGATAGGTATCAACGATGGAAATTACACTAAGATAATGGGAGAATTTCAAAATAGTATTGCAAACTCAGATAAACCAGATATAAGTATCGACAAGAAGGGACTATTAAGATTTAAAAATAGACTTTACATACCAGATTTAGCAGAGCTAAAATTAACTATTTTAAATGTTCAGTGCATAAGAAATTGTATTCTCGCCATCCAGGCTACCAGAAAACAATAACACTGAGAAAACTATTTTACTGGCCTAATATGAAGAGAAAAACAACAAAGTATTTGACTAGGTGCCAAGATTGTCAGTAGGTTAAAGTCGAACACCAGCATCGAGCCGGCCTATTACAGCCATTACCAGTACTATATTGGAAATGGGAGACCATATCACTGAACTTTATAACAGGTTTGCCTAAAACTCATAAACAAAATGATTCTATCATGGTTGTAATCGATAAACTCAGTAAGTCTGCACACTTTATTCCTGTAAAGTCTACTTTTAAAGCTATTAACATTGTTGAAATATTCATGAAGGAAATTTTTAGACTCCATGGTATTCCTAAAATGGTGATTTCAGATAGAGACGTAAAATTCACATCCACCTTTTGGAAGGAATTATTTGCAGGGATAAATATTAATTTGAATTTCAGTACGAGTTATCATCCACAAACGGATGGACAGACCGAAAGGACAAACCAAATCATAGAGGATATGCTCCGCAAGTATGTAAGAACAAAACCGAACAAGTGGGAAGACTACCTACACTTGGTAGAATTTGCATATAACAATGGGTACCAAACTTCCGCTAAGTTGAGACCTTTCGAAATACTGTACTGTAGAAAGTGTACAACTCCAATTAGTTGGGATAACCTGGCTGATAGACTCATGGTTGGACCAGAGATGCTCAAATAAATGGAGAACATGGTAAAAAGGGTACAACAGAACATGAAAGAAGCATAGGATAGACAAAAGAGTTATGTGGATAAAAAAAGAAGACACTTGGAATTTCAAGTGGGATACCATGTTTATTTAAAGGTCAAAGCCCGAAAAATCTCACTGAAGTTGGCGAACTGTGCCAAGATGGCACCCAGGTTTTGTGGGCCCTTCGAGATACTAGCTCGAATTGGACCCGTAGCATATCAACTTGCACTTCCAGCTAATCTAATAATTCATAATGTATTTCATGTTTCTTTGTTGAAAAAGTATATTCATGACCCTACTCATATGATTGATTGGAACTTGGTGTAGGTGGAACCCAAGGGCGAGTTCCAAGTGGAACCCCTGCGCATTCTAGACCGGAGAGAAATAACACTTTGGAAGAGAGTCCTCGCTCAGGTAAAGGTGCAATGGAAGCACTTTAGTCCTGAGGAGGCCACTTCGGAAATGGAGGGAGATTTGCATAAATCTCATCTAATCCTATTCCAGGAAAGGAATGAACACTAAGGACAGTGTTTTACTGAAGGGGGAAAGGATGTGACATCCCCCCCAAAAAATATTTTTTTTGTTGTTGCTGGAAATTTATTTTCATTTTTGGCAAATTTGAATCTCGAATAATTATTCCATTTATGGAAATTCCAAATTTTGAATTTAATAATTGTATTTAATTATTGTGACTTTTGGGCAAAGATCTATTTGGAATCAACTAACTATTTGACTATGACACTTGTATCACAACAAAATAATTATATTAACTGCAGGAGGACAAATGGATCAACCATGTTAAAAAAATCAGCTGACCATGACTCCACGAGTGGGGAACCAGTTGGAACTGCCTCTGGAATGATGATTACAAGTGTAAAATCAGATATTTGGCCACTGGCAGCTCCTGAAAGTCAGGGATTAAGAAATCTGCGAAAATCCCCAAAGGAGGGAAAAGACTTGGTCAAAGAAAAGAAATATATAGCATATGTGAGGAGGCAGGATGCTACCAAGTATGATGGGAAAGGATTCTTGAGCTCTCTTGTTGTTATGAACACTGCGGATTGAGTGTGAGGCAAGAGGAGCTTGCTGAAATAGAATCGCCTTGTTGTTATGAGCAATGTTGAGAAAGTGTGAGGCAAGAGGATAACTGTTGGAATTGAAGGACATAGCTAAGGAGGAGTTTCCAAGTTTGCCCTCATGGATTCATGGTCAGGCTAGGGGGTGAATCGGGCAAGTGATTTTGGCTTCCCTGTTCTATGGTTGGGAGGAACGTAGTTGTTCCCTTTGTCTTCCCACGGATTGTATTCAGATATGTTGATCTACCCCTCTCTATTATGGATGGCTATGTTTTTATTTCGATGTCATATTAAATCTGAACTGGAATGATGTCCACTCTTTGTCTGAATGATTTTTCTGATGCATTGTATTGATTAAATTGGAACTATAACATTTTCCATTGTTGTTTGTTGTGGGGAATATACGTGAAGGAAATATGTAATTGTATTTCTATAAGTAAGTATGGAAAGGAGGAGAATAATGACAATGAGGTAGATCTTCTCTGTAGATACATCCCCAGGAAACCAAACTCATATCCCTCGAAACATCCTTTATAATGACCAATCACTGATGCAATGGTATTCTTAATGATGTATTTACTGAGATGCACAGATCCAGTACTGTTGATGTTTAATGCATTGATTAAAAGAGGCTCTAAGTGAATATTATAAGAATTTACCTTATATAGAAAATTTTATCCTTTGTACACTTCTGTGCGTGGGAAATTCCTAAGAACTTAGGCTTCCAGAATTCTATGAGGATAACTTAGTCCAACTTTCTTTTCACCTTTTGGAGGTTCGTGTATATGGATGTATGGATTATGAACTCACAAAGTTCAGAATCCCAAAACCACGAAGCTTCCCCTTTTCAAATTTCGGATGTTGTTTACGTAAGAGGTTTGGGGCATTTGAACTCACGAAGTTCCGAACCCCAAAACCCTGAAATGGGATACCCACCTTCTCCTTTTCACATATTTTTGAAAGTTTGTTTATGCTGAATGTTTGGCATTTAAAACCCTTAAGATTTCACTTTTCGGAATTCGGGAGTTGTAGTGTGTTGTTGTTTGGTGGTTACAAACCCCGAAACCTCGAATCCTGAAATCCCGTAGTGTTGGTCCCACATCCTTTCACTTTTTGGAATTCAGGAGTTGTAGTGTGTTGTCGTTTGGTAGTTGCAAACCCCGAAACCCCGAATCCCAAAATCCCAAAGTGTTGTCCTACATCCTTTCACCTTTTCAGAATTCGGGAGTGGTTGTGTGTTGTGGTTGGGATTTTGAAAACCCCGAAACCCTGAACCCCGAAATCCTGAAATATTAGTTCCTTCTTTTCGCAATACGGGAATTGTTGTATGTTGAGTATGAAAACTGTGAAACCCCAAACCCCCCCGAAATCCCAAAGTCTGGGACGCACCTTCCCTTTTTCCGCATTTCAGAGGTTTGTATATGTTGTTGTTTGGACACATGCACTCGCGAAATCCCGAACTCTGAATTCCTGAAATACTGAGCACCTTTTGCAAATTCGAGAGTTGTTGTGTGTTGATGATTGACTTGTGTATTCACGAAATCCCGAACTCCGAATTCCCGAGATACTGATCACCTTTCGCAAATTCGGGAGTTGTTGTGTGTTGATGATTGACTTGTGTATTCGGCGAATTCCTGAAATACTGATCACTTTTCGCAAATTCGGGAGTTGTTGTGTGTTGATGATTGACTTGTGTATTCATGAAATCCCAAACCTCGAAACCCCGAAGTGCTCGACATATTTTCACAATTTTGGGAAATATTGTGTATTGATGTCCGACTCTTGTACTCACGAAACCCTGAATACCAAAACCCTAAAATGTTGGCGAGAGTCGTTCCATGTTTATGATTTCTACAAACAACAGGGTCCTTTGTTTTGTTCTGCACTTATGATCCATGAAAACCGACTGTCCTCTGTTTCTTCACAAAGCTATAGGAACATGGTAGGACTGTTTGTTATAGGTACAAACAGACAGAAAAGATATTTATAAATTTTAGGATCTTAGATAAACATTGATGTGAAGAGTAAACACTTTTATATCGTCGGTTAGGAGACTTTAAGTTGAATGTTGAGGACAGCCGACGACAGTAAGAATTCTAACAAACTTTTAGACTCAAGCCCTATAACAAAAATCCTACTTGCTTGAAGTCTCAGAACTTCATGGATAAATGTACAAAAAAAATATTATTTTTTAGGGTGATTTTGAGGTACATTACAAAAAGGATGGCCAAATAGAGGTTGTCAACATAGTTTTTGTGCATTCTCTCCGAACTCACTTTGGGTGCAACAAACATTACTTACACATTCGCGAGCATAGCTACAACAAGGCAACACATTCTTCTAGAGGCTTTTCACCTTTTGAATTCTGCTTGGGCTTCCAACCAGCATCTCCAACCAAGCTCCCACTCAATTGGGCTCCTCAAGGTACCTTCCATCAACAACAGGAACAAATGTCACCTCAACGATTTCTCCTACAAATTGCACAATGCCATAGTATAATCACATCATCACTCAAAGCAACCCAAGATCATGCCAAACAACACCATGACAAACAAATAACCTTCATGGCCTTTCAACTAGGGGATCAAGTCTTGTTACACTTGGATAAGAAGTGCTTCAGAGGCCACCATCACAAGCTTGTGCCAATCAGATATTGTCCGTATACAATACTCGACAAGATTGGAGAAAATGAATAGAGGTTGGATCTTCCACCACAAATGGGAATCCACAATGTCATTAATGTAAATCACTTAATGTTGTTTGAGCCTTCCCTCTTGGAAGAATTAGTCACCATCACTCATCGAGTGGACAACATTCTTGATTTCCAACTCCCATTGGCCAAAGACACTATACTGGACACTCGAAGGCACTCTACAAGACACGAGTCCTACACTTCATATCTGGTAGCCCACCAAGGCCAAACTCCATATCAGGCAAAGTGGATCACAATTGATGTATTGCACAAGTTGCCGCATCTTCTCATGGAAGCCATGACGCTTCCATATCTAAATAGGGAGGAATTGGGCCAAGGAGGACACCTAGGGGAATGCCCACCTGGGGCACAAAAGTCAATCACTTATGTGCAACACTTCTTCACCTTTTGATGATGAATTAAATATATGTAAAATAAAGGGTTCCTTTGGTATGTGTCTTAGTTGTTTTCTTTTCTGAGTTTGCATTTTACATTCACGACAATTTCATTTTTTAGGGTTTTCTGAAGAACAAATATTGTGCCTTTCTTCATGGCTGCCTCCTGGTGACTTTGTTTTCCATACTTCCACCTCTGAGAGAAATCTTATCTCATTAGCTAGCCACTCTTCGAGGCCACTCTCAGGTCACCCCACTAATTCCACTAATCCCCAGAGGTCACTCTGAGATCGCCAAAACCTTTTGGACACTCTCAGGTTACTCGTTCTGGATCCCCATTTGCTTGGTCACCCAAACTAATGGTGTGCCCCTGTTCAAATTTGTGCCCCGTAGGAGAGTTTTTATTCACAACCCGAGCTATGGATTGCGTTGTCACCTTCTCCTGTAGATCGCCTTCTTGGGCAAATCAACTCTTATGTTTATTAAGTCTACGTTATAGCTTCCTCCCAATAGGATTCCATAGAGTCTATGTTATAGCTTCCTCCTAAATATGGATTTTAAGTCACTAAGAGAGTCTAGTGCTCTTATGTTTACTATGGAGTCACCATTTATTGAAACTTTACAAATCTCTTCTTATTTGAGAGAAATGAGACCCTACGAACTAGAAAAGATTATGTTTCGTTGTTCATGGTAATTTACCACATCCCCAAAGCATAATGACATCTTTATTCCCTTTTTAATCATACACAAACCGCACCCTGTCGCCTATCTTCCCTAAGAACAAGTTTCTTAATCCCTATATTATAATTAATTTCTTTTAACCAACTCATGTTATTCCTGAATTTAGTAATTACTTTCTAGTACCACATTTTTAAGATGATGCTCAATCAAAAGAAAACTTTAAATCTTCAAACATCTTCCATAGGTTATTCTTAGGCACCATATTAAAACCTTTCTCAAAGTTAATAAAACCATAAAGGAAATTATTTTTTATTATTGCAACATTTTTATGCAATAATTTTCTTGTCCTTTAGTCCTTTTTATCACACTTTCTAACCAAAAACTAATTTTTATTTTCAAAATGATCTCATATAAATTGGTTAAAAAATGACAAATCATAATAGTAGGTTAAAAAATGACAAATCAAAATAGTATTATAATTTGAGACATCATTTTTGTCACTACTTTTAAAAATAGGAGCAATAAATCTTTCAATACAAAATTTAGAGAAGCCTTAACAAAGCTTCCAATTTTCAACATTTTCCCTTGATAAAAACCCATAATAACATTATATTTTCATCACTTTAATTTCTTAAATCTTTTTATTTGTATTGAATAATATATTTTAAAATATAACAAAATTACACTGTCTATTCACCACACAAAATATATATTTTTAATTATTTTAATTATTCCTTTTTATTTCAAACTCAAATTTATTAAAAAATATGTCATAATAACATTATATTTGAAATAACCCCGGATGGGGTGACACGAGTACAGGAAGGGGGAGCGACGTGGCAGGGGGAGGTGGCGAGAGGAGGCGGGGGGCCTTTATTTACCGTCCTCCCCACACACTCCGCAATTTATCATGAGCGTCACCCTCTGCCATCTCCGT
>ML777890.1:1329653-1346517 GCA_009831015.1 Picea engelmannii | reverse complement strand
TTCATCACCGGATTTTGGGCAAAATCAAACGAAAAACGTTGTCCAAAAACAACCAAAAGGTAGAGCGTTTATACTACTGCAAACTTTAATAGTCCCTTATGGACCCTTAATATAAAACCCACCAAAAGGAAATTTACAAACTTCCATGTAGAACTTTTTGGCTGACTTTAAAAAGAATTTTGGTCTTCTCACTTTAAAAAAAATATCTTAATCTTTTCACTTTTATAATTATTTATAACTAAATGGAACTTCAATATTGTTAAGATTTTCCATTACACCAAAACCCACAGGTGTTAGTAAACTTCCAAATCAGCAACATCACCTTGAGTGGTCGGTTAGTCTTAGTCCCATGTTCCCAGCATGGTGGCTAGTCCATGAGAGGTGCAGCAGTTAGTCCATGAGAGGTGCGACAATTAGTCCAACACCTCCCCCTCTGACTTAAATCGATGGAATTGAACCTCAGCGAAGGTTTTGATACCATGTTAAGATTTTCTGTTACACCAAAACCCACAGGTGTTAGTAAACTTCCAAATAAGCAACATCACCTTGAGTGGGCAGTTAGTCCCATGTTCCTAGGTTGTGGTTAGTCCATGAGAGGTGTGGCAGTTAGTCCAACAAGGATCTATGCAGGCCTATCTATGGACTAGATAATCATTTAATGAAATAACATAAGAATATACTAAATACTAAAGGATTAAATCACAATATCATAGAAAGAAGAAAGAATTGTATTTGCACAAAAAGGTTGCGCTCAGTGTGATCAACCTTGATATTTATAACAATACATAGCCTCATAGAACAAACAGTTAGCGGCTCCTGATTGAATGCTTACAAAATATGATTTTAGAAAACTACTCATGCATTTTGCATGCATTATTTAGTGAGACAATCTGTATCTGAATACTAACCAACATAAAATAAAATTGTAAATAGATTGCATCATCTCAGATGATTGACAATACTGCATCAATTACCAAGATACTCCCCCTTGATGATGAGAGGGCTCACAATCTGATCTCGAAGTTTCAAAAACTGGACTTTAGCAACTCCCTTAGTGAAAATGTCTCGAAGTTGTTCTTGGGTATTTATATACATTAGTTCTAATTCCTTCATTTGCACCAAATCTCTAATGAAATGATACTTTAAATCAAAATGTTTTGTCCTACTACGATGGACTGGATTCTTGGCCAATTTGATGGCACTAGTGTTATCACAAAATATCACTGTAGGATGAATTTTCTTCTCTCCAATTTATTCTAGAACTTTTCTAAACCATAATGTTTGTGTACCTGCTGAGGTGACTGCAAGATACTCTGTGTAATGTACCCCAATTTACCCAAAAAAAAAAAAAAAAATTATTAGTATGTTTGGGAAACATTAATTCTCCTAGCCTTCAAACAATGATGTTATTAACGACAATTGAACTACTATGAACCTCCTTCTCCTATTTAATAACTGACTTTGGCATCACCTTCCATCTTACTAATAAACACAATATAATTATATCTATACATTTATGGCATATAGAGTACTTTTAGTCCTATAAACAATTTAACCCTCACCCCTATGTATGGTCCCTTACTTGAATACGAAACAATTTACTTTTATAAAAGGAGAAACTCAAGGGTTAAGGGTCACAACTTGTAAGCATTTAAAGGTACTTAACTTTTGACTCACTATAATCCTAACTGACCCTTCTAGTAGTCCAATTGAAGGGATAATGAACTAAATCATCTTAACTAAACAATGAGCGAGTCGTGATAGTGCATTAACTCGAAAACAAGTCTGAGGGTTTTTCTATCAGTTAGACTTAATAACCCTCTATCCAGTCTATTAATGGAGGCCCTGCAAGTTTGCATTCCAAGTCCACCACTCGCCCTGTATCCAATACACTTATGCCACCTCTGTTATGTCACATGGTCGGATAACTCCTTCGTACTCCTACTATTAGTCTGTGTAGTAATGGTTATTGCTCCATTGGGGTTCTCTCGCCTAGAGTTTAGTGTTTTGTTTCTTCCTTACTCATTTCTCCTCTACGATTGTAGTCAACACTCTGGAGGTTTTCCCCTGGTGAGATATGCAAGTGCTACCCATATTCATGGTAAGTTACGATACTCTCATTGTTGTTTGATGATGAGTATGAAAAGTCGAGAGGGATTTTGGTCATTCCAGTATTTGTTGTTTCTTACGGATTCTTTGTAAACAATATCTTTCCTTCAAAGATTTGGCTCTGTGGAAAGTCTCCTTTTAGTATATTGGACTACTCCTTATGCTTTAGGTTTTTTAAACACGTAGTTATGAGAGAGAGAAGATTATTATTATTGTTCGGGGTTTGGACTTCCCCTCAGAATTTCCTCTGCTACCCCAAGCGTAAACGTCCTGGTATAGGTACTGATTCAATAATTTAAAGCAGGATACCCCGACTATAAATTCTTTAGAATGCTTCTTTTGTATTACCTGTTCGGAGTCTCTTACTTCTTAAGTTTTCTACGTTTTATTTCCATTCAGGTACAGCTTAGACGTTCGTATATCATGTAGTGTCGCACGTTAAGTTCCTGTCTGGAGTACTAATCAAAACTTCATAGCCCTTAAAATGCTTTCGTAAGTCCCTAACAGCTTCTAGAGTTTCATTGTGTATTCGATTCTCTTTTGGGTCAAAGTTATAGAAAGTTACAGTACTCATGGAGACATCGATGCTTGTTTCGTATGAAGGTCTATGAAGTTGAAGCGTTCTTATAGATATTTCTTGGTTGAAGCATTAATTTTCTTTAATATTGAAATTATCATTCTTATTCTTTAAAGGATTAGGAACTGAGATCTAATGATGGGGCTTTGTGTTTATGAGGGTACCCATCAGAAGTCCTTGAACCATCCTCCCCTCGACCTTGGATGTTTATTTGACCAGATGTGATAGAGGAAGAGACTCCTAGTTCTCCCACCGTGAGTTGAGTACCACATTTCATTAAACTCTTCCTATCATTCATTATTCTATTAAAGGTTCTGTCCATTCTACTTTTATTATACAATACTAATGTAACTTGAAAATTTCCTTCCAGGGACTTCGACCATGCATAGATTCGAGCACAGACTCCTGGTCAAAAGCTCAAAAGGTATTCGAGTTTTAATTCGTTACGCTTAAAGAGTACCCTAGGTGTTTTTCTTCTTCTTTTTTGATGTAATTTTAAGCCGGAAGGGTGAGCATCATGAAGAGCAGAGTCTATTCAAGGGATAGCTCAGCCCTATAACTCTGTATTTTAAGTTTCAGTGGCCATAAGAGATTATTACCTTATTAATGTATATCTGGTTTAATTCGTATGTGGTTAAATTTTATATGTTGAGTATTCGATTTTAGGGTAATACGGATAGTGACCTCTGTCGAGCGATTTGGTCTCTTAATGAACAATTCTAGAAAAGGATATCAACATAATTCTAAGGATAGTTATTTCGTATTGATTTTTCTTCTTGGATCTTATCGAAACGAATTTCATCGATTTTCTAGTTTTAATCATGTACCCTTTACTCTTTCACACTGTCTTCCGATTTGTATTTTATTATCTATTATATTTGCAGTCCGAATAACAATCAAGTAATGTAAGGAAAGGAACTTATGTTTTCTTTTAGGGGATTTATATATGGACAAAAATAGACCCCTCCAAAAGGAGAAAACCCGAATATTAGACCTTTGTATATATCTGAACATATATATCGATATTCTATGTATGGATATGTTACTCTATATGAATGTTCAATATTGTATGCTTATATTGATATTCCAAACCTATCTCATCCTGCTTCAATAAATGGTGAGGACTATGACTCTATATAATTATTCATATTAGGTTATGATGTATAGATAACCTATGTTCTGTACTTATATATATAAACAAAATTTTATACGGTCTGAACTAGATCTGGAAAGAATTTCGTTTTAAACGCAGTATGTCTATACAGACTGATTTCTTCACTGTTTATATATCCAAGAATTAGAATTGTAGCAACAATATTTGCGGTATAACCGCGTACTTCCATAATTGACTTTATGTAGTAAGTATGATGAGATTATCCAAAAATTCTTCAATGGTACAGTGAGGATGCTATATAATCTATGGTAGTGCTCTGTCAGAGGAAAAATGTATAGGTATATTCAATTATTTCCATATAGTTCCTTCTATTCTGTAACACCCTTATTATCATAGTTGATTTCTGGTTGGAATAATTGTTTTTCTGTATACTATGTCAACATATTTATGTATAATTGATTTTTTGTTACAGTCATTTAATTTTCGTTTAATCAATAAAGCCTACGCAAAGTACCAACTGCAATTAGATCTATATAACTATAACTATATATATATATATATATATATATATATATATATATATATAGGTGATATATACACAGACTTGTTCAAATCTAATCATACATAGATGGTTTTGCCTAGAAATTTAATAACAGGAATAAACATACACCTGTAGATAGAATATGTTTCAGATTCATTTAAACATAGATAATTTTGCCTAGAAATTTAATTACAGGAGAATCATTTCTAGAATTTTGTCATATGTTATAAACTTTACACAAACGACCAGATTTCATTCCTGAAAATATTTCACATTAGCATAACCAGATGCATTACATCGGATATATATAATCATTCAAAAAGAGAAAGGAAATATTAACATATCTGAACCAATTCGCAGGGAAGGTAAAGTGAGCAACCACATTCCTCCCAACCGTAGAATAGGTAGCCAAAAGTACTTGCCCGATTCACCCCCTATCCTGACCATGAATCCATGAGGGAAAACTTGGAAGACCCCTCCTCAGCAATGTCCACTATTCCAGCAGCTATCCCCTTGCCTCAAACTTACTCAACAGTGCTCATAATAGTAAGGAAATATCCATAGTCTCTTTTCTCAGCATACTTGGCAGCATCCTACCTCCTCACATATGTTATTTATCATTTACCCAGGTCTTTTCCCTCCCTTGGGAATTTTGGCATCTTTCTAAATCCCTGATTTTCAGGGGTTGCCAATGGCCAAATCACTAATTTTCCACTTGTAATAATCAAGCCAAAGGTAGTTGCAACATGTTCCCCACTCATGGAGTCACGGTCAACTAAATTTAAAATGTGTGTTCCATTTGTCCTCCTACAATCAATATAAAATATTTTTTTTTCATACAAGTGTCATAGTCAAATAGTTAGTTGGGTCAAATCATGTCTCTACCCAACAGTCAAAATAAATAATTACAATTACCAAATTCAATATTCGGAATTGACATAAATGGCAAAAATTTTCCAAATTCGAATTTACTAAAAACAAAATAAATTTCCAGCAATTTTAAATTTCAAAAATATTTTATTTTTTGGGGGATGTCACATCCTTTCCCCTTTTAGTAAAACACTATCCTTAGTGTTCGTTCCTTTCATGGATCAGGATTGGATGAGATTTCCGCAAATCTCCCTCCAACTCCCAAGAGGCCTCCTCAAGATTGAAGTGTTTCCATTGCACCTTTACCTGAGCGACAACTCTGTTCCGAAGTGCTATTTCTCTCCGGTCCAAAATGCATAGGGGTTCCACCTGAAACTCGCCTTCGGGTTCCATCGGCACCAAGTTCCAATCAATCATATGAGTAGCGTCATGAATATCCTTTTTCAACAAAGAGACATGAAATACATTATGAATTCTTAGATTAGCTGGAAGTGCAGTTGATATGCTATGTGTCCAATTCGAGAAAGTATCTCGAAGGGCCCACAAAACCTGGGTGCCATCTTGGCATAGTTCCCTAACTTCAACGAGATTTTTCGGGCTTTGACTTTCAAATAAACATGGTCTCCCACTTGAAATTCCAAGTGTCTTCTTTTCTGATCTGCATAGCTCTTCTGTCTGTCCTGTGCTTCTTTCAAGTTCTGTTGTACCTTTCTTACCATGTTCTACATTTCTTGGAGCATTTCAGGTCCAACCATGATTATTTCAGCTGGGTTATCCCTGCTAATTGGAGTTGTACACTTTCAGCCATACAGTGTTTCGAAAGGGCTCAACTTAGCCGAAGTTTGGTACCCATTGTTATATGTAAATTCTACCAAGTGCAGGTAGTCTTCCCACTTGCTCAATTTTGTTCTTACATACATGCAAATCATATCCTCTATGACATGGTTTGTCCTTTCAGTATGTCCATCCATTTGTGGATGATAGCTCATACTGAAGTTCAAGTTAGTATTTAGTCCTGCAAACAATTCCTTCCAAAAAGAGGATGTAAATTTTACGTCTCTATCTGAAATCAACATTTTAGGAATACCATGCCATCTAAAAATTTCTTTCATGAATATTTCAGCAATGTTTATAGCTTTAAAAGTAGACTTTACAGGAATAAAGTGTGCATACTTACTGAATTTATCGATTACAACCATCATAGAATCATTATGTTTCCGAGTTTTAGGAAAACCTGGTATAAAGTCCAGTGATATAGTCTCCCATTTCCATTCGGGTACTCGTAATGGCTGTTATAGGCTAGCTGGATGTTGGTGTTTGGCCTTAACCTGCTGACAATCTTGGCACCTAGCCAAGTACTTTGTTGTTTCGCCCTTCATATTAGGCCAATAAAATATTTTTCTGAGTGATGTTATTGTTTTCTGGTAACCTGGATGGCCAGAATACGGTTTCTTATGCACTTCGTCTAAAAAAGCTAATTTTAACTCTATTGAATCTGGTATGTAAAGTCTATTTTTAAATTGTAATAGTCCCTTCTTGTCGATACTTAGATCTGGTTTATCTGAGTCTATGATACTATTTCGAAATTCTACCATCATCCTAGTGTAATTTTCGTCGTTAATACATGTCATCCTTATTCTTTGTTCCATATCACTTTCTGTCCTGCTGATATTTATCTCAAATAACCCATGGACTCTTCTGTTTAAAGCGTCTTCTGCTTTATTTTCCTTACCCTTGATATGTTTGACCTCGAAGTCGAATTTTCTCAAGAAGGCTAGCCACCTTTCTTGTCTTGCATTAAGATCTAGTTGGTTAAACAAATATTTCACCCTGCTATTAGGCATCAATAGTAGAAATTTTCTGCCCATTATATAGTGTCGCCACATTTTTAAGGCATGTATTACTGTTGCCAATTCTAAATCGTGAGTGACATAGTTTCGCTCGTGTTTTTTTAATTTTTGGGACTCGTAACAATTCATGTGCCTTTCATGAGTTAGGACACCACCTAGTCCCTCTTTACTTGCATCAAGACAAACTGTGAAGTCTTTATCTGGGTCTTCTACCTTCAAAATGGGCGTCGATGTCAATAATTCTTTCAGCTTGTTAAAACTGTCTTGACACTTTTGCGACGAGTGAAACTTGGCCCCTTTCTTTTGTAATGATGTGATAGGGTAGAATATCTTGGAAAACCCTTCAATAAATCTGCGATAATATCCGGTGATTCCCATGAATGACCAGATATCTGTCACATCCTTAGGTATTAGCCATTCCATAGTGGATTTTATCTTTTCCAAGTCTAGGGCAATACCTTCTGAGGAAATGACATGTCCTAAATATTGTATTTTTTTTTTATAAAAGTCACATTTGTCGAATTTTGTGTATAGTTTGTGTTTCCTTAATGTTTGCAGAACTATTCTTAAGTGTTCATCGTGTTCCTCCTCTATTTTTGAATAGACCAGAATATCGTCGATAAATACTACCACGAACTTGTCTAAGTACTAATTGAAAATACTGTTCATCAGGCACATAAATGTGGTTGGTGTTTTTGTGAGTCCGAAAGGTATGACTACGGACTCATAGTGTCCATATATTGTCCGAAAAGTTGTTTTGTTTATGTCCTCGTATTTTATCCTAACTTGATGATAATCAGATTGTAAATCCAACTTTGAAAAGATCTTGGCCCCACCTACTTAATCGAATAGATAATTGATCCTTGGTAAGAGGTATTTGTTCTTAATAGTCATTTTGTACCGTCTTTCTTTTTCACAAGGAGGACTGGTGCCCCCCAAGGTGAGACACTCAGTCTGATATACTCTTTGTCCAACAATTCCTGTAATTGTATTTTTAATTATGTCAGTTCTCTTAGACTCATTCGGTAAGGTGCTTTTGAGATAAGGGTTGAACTGGGTAGTAGGTCTATGGAGAAGTCTATTTCCCTTCTAGGAGTTAATTCTGGTATCTCATCCACAAACATGTCTCTGAATTCATGTAGGACAACAAAGTCTTCTAACTTTGGCTTATCTTCTTTTTCTAATAGATTCATCACTTGGATGGCATAAACTTGACATCCCTTTCCAATAAATTTATTGAGTTGCATCGTTGAAACTTGTCTGACTGATACAGGTTTTGGTATGCCATGGGTTGTTCTAATAGTGCCAAAATCATCTTTATAACTAAGTATCTTTGTATAACATTCTAGTACTTCTTTGTATTGTTCCAACCAATCCATCATGATAATCATATCGTAAGATCCTTGTGGTAGGATATTCAGTTTTGTTCTTATATTTTGACCATCTAAGATGAACTCAAAATCCAAAACAAAGTCAACTACTTTCCTTTTAGTACTAGTTGCTAATTGTACAAGCCATGATTTTGCGTGCTTCAGTTTCTTAAATTTCTTTGAATCTACCATATTAGGAGTAATATAACTTAACGTAGCTCGAGGGTCAATTAAAATAGAAATTTGAGTGTTATTGATTTTACCTTCGATTTCTACCACTGAGGACTCGTGGTCATCTTGTCGACCATCTATGGCTGCATTTATCTAATGTAGGCTTCTTCCCACATCTCCCACTATCAAGGCTTCCTGCAAATTGTGAACAACAATTCTATTTGTTGAAATTAAGCATGGACAGTTCCTCCTTAGATGAGGCTCTCCACACTCCCAAAACTTTAATGGCTCGTAGGAGTTGTACCCAAATGTCTTTGTTCCCAGGTTTACCCATTTACCGCTACCTTGCGTATTCAGATGATTGGAGTGAAAATCCTTCCTTGGAAAACGTTTTGTTGCATTCTGATAAGGAGTTAGCTCATATCCTTTCTTCTGTTGGTTCATTCGATATTGCTTCTTATCCTTCCAGGCCTTGGGAAACTCTACCCGCTATTTATACTGGTCATAGCACATTCGTTCTTTCCTGACTACCTCACTCAAGGATTTGGGGTTTTCAAAATCAATTCTATCCCTGTAGGACTGTGGTAAACAACTTAAGAATCAATGGATTTTTACATTATCCTCCCAGATGTACGATACGAACCTTAGTAGTTCCAGAAATTTATTTATAAGGTCCTCCATCGTCATCTGTCTGAGTCGTAACTCATAAAATTATTTTGTCTTCCTTTCATAATAGCTTTCAGAAAGGTATTGTTTCTGGAGATACTTCTTAAAGTCTGACCATTCCAACTGTTTCTCCTTTAGGCCCTTGGCCAATTTCAGGTCCTGCCTCCAAATGCTGGCTTTTCCCTTCAGATTGTAGATGGCTATTCTGACCTTCATGTTGTTGGAATAGTTATAGATCTGGAAGTATTTTTTTATGTCCAAAAAGCATGCCTCAACTTTTTCTCCTGTCCTGGATTCTCCATCAAAGGTAGTTGGTTTAATTTTTTTAAACTCTCCTTCAAGGTGGTCTATTTGTTTTCTTTTTCTCTCTAGTTTAGTTTTGTCTTCAGCTGAAGGTGTTCCTTTAGACGAATTGTCTTCTTTTTTTGTTTATGGCTGAGAGTTCTTGCAGTAGTGGTTTTAAATTTCCCCTTATAAATAGAACCAGTAGTTATTTCTTGGCTTCCAAGTGTGGAAGTTATGGAAGGAACATAATAGAAGTATTTTATAATATGAGTATATTCATCTCTCTACTTTATGGTCCAGAATCAAGCAAGACATCATGGAGACAATAATTGCACAAAAATTGCATGAGACTGATGGTGCCTCCTACTTAATTGGTTAACCCCTACTTATATCCCCATCGCCGCTCCCTTGACCTCCACCCCCCATTATTTCCTCCTCTCCTGGATCTTTTTAAATTAAACTTTGACAATGCTTCTAAAGGAAACATAGGTCCAACTAGCTTTGGTTGTGTTTTTAGAGAGGACACAAGTAGTATTCTTCACATATTTAATGGATTTATTGTTTCCAAAACTAACAATGTAGTTAAAATATGGGTCATGCTTAAAGGTATGAATATTTCTTGTGCCAACTGATATGACACAATCATCATGGAAGGTGATTTTCTACATACCATTAACCTACTCGCTTTACTTTAGAACATATATTAATCGAGTAATATCTCCAACATTTAGAGTCTTGTGTATATTCTCTATATTATCCTTGCTAACATCCATAAGACAAGCCCTTTATTTCCCTCACATGTCAAAAGAGACGCTAATAAGATTGCAGATTGTCTTGCCAATGAAGGTGTCTCTCATCACTCCCCCCCTTTGATCATAGTTGGGATGAACTAGCGAATGAATCCTTGCAATAGCAATGCCATTCCCTGTCTCTTCTAGTTCAAAAGAACCGAGATGTGGTGGCATATGCTCATGTAGCCAAGCTAAGATGACAGATGGAAAATATGAGGGAAGTTATTACATAGTGAGGGGGTTCTTGCCTAATGGTTTTCCCTATTCTATCTCCTTGGTTCCTTTTCTTCAGAACAACTTCCCTACTCTGATTGTGAATGTGATATCTTCCGATCATGATTAGCATAAGACATCGCAAGATGAGAGGAAGTGCAATTTACTGGCTCCATCACTGGTTGATCATTACGAGTCCTTCAATGAATATTGATGAGGGCAATAGATATTTCCTGGTGGGTTTCATATGTGCGCATGGGAGGAAGGTTAAAATTTTGGGTAAGATCTCTAATTTTATTCCTTGTTTGGTGAGCGATATATTTCTTCATTTCAATTTGAATATGAGAGATATGCAGCAGTGGAAGTTGGTGTTTTGGCAAGTTGACAAGTGTGGGGGGTTTGCAGTTGGATGTTTAGGATCTCATGGACTCTGGGAAATCAAAGGAAGGAAAGGAGTCCAAACACAAAACTAAATCCACACTCATGGTCGATGAAACGACACAACACAATCATTCCAAAGTCGATAAGATAGTAAGGGATTCCATGGCCGTTCTAGAAGAAGAAGTGTGGTATGTGTGGTCTATTTGATATTCCACTCAAGATTAATAGGTGGAGAGGAATGTGAAGAGGGTGGTTATGTACCTAGGTTTCACTAGGAACAAAAGCCTCAAATTTTCACATGATTGTAGAGTTGTATTGGCATGTAAAATATCTGATGGCTCAAGACATGAATCCACAAGAGGGAGAAATCAGAAATCTCACCCTAAGAGTGGATGTGCTAGAGTGCCAAAATATCCTTCTCTTTATAATGACATCTTAGTTTTTGAAAAAACAAGGGTTTGACCAAGTCCTAGGAGGTGCCCCAAGTTTATGTGTATGATGATTGAGAGACAAGATGTGGTATTAATTTATTATTTTCCATTATCTTTTCTAGTTTTTTATTATATTCATGGAATCTATGTATTAGGCTTGTCAGAGGATAAATACTCATAGACATTTATATTTTTTTATTTTTTTCTCATGTTGGGACAACATTGTTTCTTTCTTTAAAAAAAAAGGTTATGCAATGTAGTTTTTTTCAAGGAAAAGAAGAACATTCTTTATTTCAATTAAGAATAAAAAAGTACAACCTTCATGTGCACTAAGTTATTATACATAGCAAAGGGATTATCTTAAATATAAATCCCATATGGGTTACTAGGTCTCCATATATAATTACCCTTAAACATTGTGTAAAAAATGGTCTCCAAAAACACTTCATGGTGCTTCACTGCACCAAGCTATCAAAGTAGAACAAAATTACTTTATCAAATATTGAAAACAACAAAAAGTAATATTTTAATATGTGACATTGACTCTTAGAGCCACAAGTTCGCCATAATTTCCTCTAACAAGCCCCTTAGAAATAAAACATGGATGAGTGTTAAAAACCTTAATACATCTGCAAATATAATCACCACAAATACTGAATACATAATAGATCCAAAAATCAAGACAGAAGAAACCACACTTTATTAAAAGAAAACCCTTGAGGTAGGGCAACACCATACAATGGATCCTATTATGGAAGGGATCCTCTCATGTTCACTTGCCTCTTCGAGGGGGCATCCTCCTATTGAGATACAACTCACAATACAATATTTCTCTTCATGTCTCATTACATTGCTTGAACCCCTTTATATAGTGCTACCATCACCTAAGAACATTCTAGAAGAGGAATCTTCTAGAAGTAGAACCTTCTAAGAAGCCCTCTTACATTTATTATATCTAATTACCCATTTATTATATCTAACTACCATAGTGGGCCTTATTTAATAATATAGTGGACCTAGTCCACCTTACATTGAATGACCTCCACTATTATCACTATGGGCCCTGTGGGCCCCTCCACTACCTCTCTAGCTACCTTACATTCCATCCCCCTTATGAAAGCATTGTCCTCAACACTTGATGTACAACCATATACCAGGGTCCCATGGATAATTGTGGACCATAATGCTGAAGAAGACTGGAGAACCAAGGTCCCATGTAGAAAGGAAAGCCACCATGCTGAAGTAGTCCAACCACCATTGTAATCCCGGGTCCCATATCCAAGTGCTCATGTGAACTCCCTGTGGAAGATTTTGGAACCCAATAACCAACTCAAAATGATGCTCCAAAGACTGATACATATCATGTGGATCCAAATAAAAATATCCATCCACATAGTGGAAAAGGGTCGTAGAAGAATATGGAGGGAATAATACCACTGTAGAATATTCAATATAGACACTGGTAATAATCATTGGCTCTCGATTTTTCACATTGATGCTCTCTACAAAAGGTGTATTAGAGTCATCAAATAAAATATAAAAGTGGTTGTCATCCCAAAAATGACAACTATCCATATATCAATCATCACAATCGGCCTCAAAATCATACCAAGCATATATTTCTTGATTATATTCATCCCTAATGTCCGCCATAAGAAATATTTGCTGCATGTTTTCCAATGAAACTTGAATACTACAGAAACTATCATTGAGGCCATTTGCAAGGTCATGCAATCTAGCAGTCAATGTGTCATACAATTAGGATTTGAATGCTTCAAGAATTCCCTTGAGGGTTTGAGAGAAAATAGCCATATGAGAACCCTATAAAATCTTCGGTCCCACATCCATCATGAAAATACCCAAAAAATAGAACAATAAGTTACTGCAGAAAATCACGGCATTTTTCGGAAAAACCCTCAAAAACTGTTGAATTTAAAATGCTCATAACTTCACTTTCGGGACTCCATTTTGGCTGATTTGTTTTTTTGAAATTGGGTGAAATTGTGAGAGGAACTCAGATATGTAATTTATTTGGGCAAATTCGGCCTCCATATGTTACAGAAATAAATAAATAAATAAATTGCACCACCATCCGCGGAAAAAACCCTGAAAAATTGCAGATTTTAAAACTTCAATATCTTGACTTCCTCGACTCTGTTTTAGACGATTTTTTCTTTTTTAACTTGGATTTTTTTCTGAGAGGAACTCATATATACAACATATTTTTGCAAATTTTTCACAGAAATATACTGAAAATTTCTGGAATGTCGCAACCCTCTTTTTCTTCTCTAAAAAAACAAATCTGCAAAAATAAAAAATATTTGCCCACAATGTCTGCCAAGGAAAGTTCTCTAATACCAATTGTTAAAAACCTTAATAGATATGAAAATACAATCACCACAAATACTGAATACACAATAGATCCAAAAATCAAGATAGAAGAAACCACACTTTATTAGAAGAAAACCCTTTAGGTAGGTTAACACCATACAATAGATCCTATTATGGAAGGGATCCTCTCCTGTTCACTTGCCTCCTCGAGGGGACATCCTCCTATTGAGATACAACTCACAATACAATACTTCTTTTCATGTCTCATTACATTGCGTGAACCCCTTTATATAGTGCTACCATCACCTAAGAACATTCTAGAGGAGGAATCTTCTAGAAGTAGAACCTTCTAAGAAGTCTTACATTTATTATATCTAATTACCTATTTATTATATTTAACTACCATAGTGGGCCTTATTTAATAATATAGTGGACCTAGTCCACCTTACATTGAATGACCTCCACTATTATCACTATGGGCCCTTTGGGCCCCTCCACTACCTCTCTAGCTACTTTACAATGAGACTTATTGATCAACAGCTTGCCAATATGTGTAGTAGCACTTTATTTTTAAGGAACTCTGCAATGGTGAAAAACAACATGAACTTGACAAAAGACTTTAAAGGAAGGTAGAAACCCTTTTTCAAATATAAGAGCATTTTTTGCAAGCCAAATGCCCCATAAGACCATTAATGGCATAGGCCTATACACTTTCAACAAAGGTTTTTGAAACCAGATATTGAGGAAATCCAGAGTATCATATCCTCCCCAAAATTTACTTTTTCCAATCCATTTACCAATATGACTCCAAAATTACTGAGAAAATGAGCATAATATAAAAAGAAGAGAAATATCTTCTCCCCCCTACTTGCAAAGAGTAGAGAAACTAGGACCCTACTTATGATTCTTTTGTAGCATTTTCCAAGTTAATACTATATTTTTCAATGACAACCACATAAATACACCAGTCTCCTTAGTATATTTTCTACTCCCAAATTTTTACCACCACCAAAGAGCACCGTGCCGATCATTTCATTGCATTTCTCTATACCCAAATATGGTAGTACATCTACCTCTATTATCTATACCCAAATAGACTTGCAATCTTGCAATCAATGTTCCAATACATTAACAAGGCACGGTCTAACAGTTCTAAGTTTTTTACTTTTTCCAGTGATTACCACCTGAATCCGACAACTCAATTGTTGGCCAAATCGCAATTTATAGTGTTGAAATCATGTTTAGGAATGCATTTTGGAAGACCATATTCGTGCTATTGGGGTGCCAACTCAAGTTTTCTATTGCATTCCATCCTCAAACGGATGGCCAAATAGAGATTTTCAACACAATCTTGGTGCATGCTCTCTGAACTCACTTTGGGCGCAGCAAACAATGCGACAATTACTTACACATTCTTGAACATAGCTACAACAAGGCAACATATTCTTCTACAGGATTTTCACCTTTTGAAGTCTCCTTCGGCTTCCAACCAAGATCCCACTCAATTGGGCTCCTCAAGGTACCTTCCATCAACAAAAGGAACAACTGTCACCTCAACGATTTCTCCAACAAATTGCACAACGCCACAATGCAGTCACATCAACACTCAAAGCAGCCCAAAATCATGCCAAACAGCACCATGAAAAACAAATAACCTTCATGGCCTTTCAACAAGGGGATCAAATCTCGTTACACTTGGATAAGAAGCGCTTCAATGGCCACCATCATAAGCTTCTTCCAATTAAATATTGTCTATATACAATACTCGACAAGATTGGAGAAAATGCATATAGGTTGGCTCTGCCACCACAAATGGGAATCCACAATGTCATTAATGTAAATCACTTAAGGTTGTTTGAGCCTTTCCTCTTGGAAGAACTAGTCACCATCACTCATCGAGTGGACAACATTCTCGATTTCCAACTCCCATTGGCCAAAGACCCATCACTCATCGAGTGGACAACATTCCCGATTTCCAACTCCCATTGGCCAAAGACACTATACTGGATACTCGAAAGCGATGTACAAGACACCAGACTTACACTTCATATCTGGTAGCCCACCAAGGCCAAACTCCAGATCAGGAAAGGTGGATCACAACTGATGTATTACACAACAAGTTGTCGCATCTTCTCATGGAAGTCGTGGCGCTTCCATATCTAAACAAGGAGGCCACCTAGGGGAACACCCACCTGGGGCACACAAGTCAATCACCTAGGCGTAACACTTCTTCACCTTTTGATGATGAATTAAAGCTATGTGTCTTGGTTGTTTCCTTTTCTAAGTTTGCATTTTACATTCACAACAATTTTGTTTTTAGGGCTTTCTAAAGAATAAATAGTGCACCTTTCTTCATGGCTGCCTCTTGGTGACTCTGTTTTCCATGATTCCACCTCTGAGAGAAAGATTATTTCATTAGCTAGCCACTCTCTCAGGGAGAAAATCATTTCCTTCGAGCTTTTAGAGGCGAAAGGGAGGGCGCACTAACTGGGGTTTGTGCCCTTGTTGGTTTCTTCTTTGTGGGAATGAAGTGAGTGCACCCTCTTCCATGGATGCACTGGGTTTCTCCCACTCACCAAAACCTCTTGGCCACTCTCAGGTCACCCCGGTCTCGATCCCCATTTGCTTGGTCACCCAAACTAATGGTGTGCCCCTGTTCAGATTTGCACCCGTGAGGAGAGTTTTTGGTCAGAACCCGAGCTATGGCTTCCGTGGTCACCTTCTCTTGTAGATCGCCTTCTTGGGAAGATCAACTCTTATGTATATTAAGTCTACGTTATAGCTTCCTCCCAATAGGATTCCATAGAGTCTATGTTATAGCTTCCTCCTAAATAGTGATTTTAAGTCACTAATAGAGTCTAGATAGAAAAAGATTTGGTTGGATATTTCAATAATGTAGCGCTCTTATGTTTACTATGGAGTCACCATTTATTGAAACTTTACAAATCTCTTCTTATTTGAGAGAAATGAGACCCTACGAACTAGAAATTGATTATGTTTCGTTGTTCGTGGTAATTTCCAACATCCCCAAAGCATAATGATGGTAATTTACCATGTCCCCAAAGCATAATGACATCTTTATTCCCTTTATAATCATACACAAACCCCACCCTACCCTGCCACATATCTTCCCTAAGAACAAGTTTCTTAATCCCTATATTATA
>ML777890.1:1280636-1290740 GCA_009831015.1 Picea engelmannii | reverse complement strand
TTTATCTCCTCCTCGAAACCTTGACTCCTTGTAATCCTATAAGTGTTTTTTTTTATCCTAACAGCATGGGCTATACTCTTGTCCTTAGAAGACTATACATATATATACCAAAGTGTTTATGCAACAACCTACATATATATGTCAAAATTCAAAATACCACTGAGCCATAAAATATTTACACAACAATTTATATACATGTATATAACTATTTCCAATTACATTGCGCCTGTGATGTACCTCATATTTATCATAAAAAAAAATAAAAATAGTTTATAAGTTTCTTGGGAGAAGAAGGAGAAGCTCCTAGTTACGCGACTCTACTTTCGACTTCATTATGAAATTCTATAATAAAACCTTGCTAATTGTAACTCTCTCTATAAAACAAAACCTTGTTATAAACTCCTCGACTTCTTCTTGCAACCAGATATCCTATCTATGTTATGAGAAGAAAGGTTATAAGGGAAACCCTCAAGGCCTTTAGTATGAACCTTTCTACCTTTAATCTTCACCCAAATGTATATATGTTAGGCATACAAGGGTAGTCTTATAGTACATGTTACAACTCGTTTTAATTTAACGCATAGTTCCACGTCCGTGCACTGGTTCACTTAATGGTGTTATCTTAGGAACTTCAACTAGTTCTCATCCATAATGGACATGGAGTTGGGTTTTTCCTTTATTCCAGGCAGTTAACCTAACTACGAGGTCTCGGTTATGTTTTGTTTATTGAAATTGGGGTTGAAAATGTAATGAAAGTACTAAACCCAAATGCCAATGAAATCTTGACAACTAGGATCTAACTGTTGTCTTGAACTACACAGAGGGGGCGAAAATGTTAGCCTGAGTCATGACGGTGTCCAATCAAGATATTCCTTAAGTGGAAGAAATGGGTTTTTTATAGCAATAGTTAAATATATGTACTACATTAATGGTTGTCCTCTTAAATAAGCTACATTAATGGTAGGAATGTGCCAATAAGCTCAACAGAATGAGCATATTTTCTTTTTCGTTTCTTCATGGCTTTATTTTTAGTTTACAGTTTGGGGGCAGCCCAATGATCAGCTGGTCGGCGAAATTCAGAGTTCAACGATTCTAGAGACCTCCTTCGGAGATATCTTCTCGAGGTGGAGCCTATGTTAGAACCCTATATAATAGGGAATCAGTGTTCTGAATAATATTTATCTTTTTCAGGCATATGTGTTCGCTCATGATGCATGGAAAAGGCGGCAGAAAGCGCCCAACACTGACCAAGCACAAGATAAGTGCTTGCGCACGAGATTCAAAGCGAGTTCCGGTGCATTTTTAGCAAAAAATTGTGAAGTGTTTTGAAATGGAAAAATTTGACTCTTGGGCGTAAATGCAAAGTTGGGTTCATTAGCCTAATTTGGGTTTTTTATCTGTGTTTGGTGAATTTAGCAAAAAGTGGCCCCTCGACCTTTATGCAGAGTTTCATGCAAAAAATTGACAAATATTCTTCCAAACAGTATATTGGCCTAGGGCCAACCTCCGAGCACTCACCGAGGATAAGCATCGTGTCATGCACCAACAACAAACACACAAGCCAGCGCCAGCGCCAACACCAAATCCCAAAGCCCAAGCCTCGGGCTCACTTCATAGAAACACTTTGCAACTATTGGCATATATCAATACCCATGTGTATTATCTTCTCGTGAATGTGGGATATTGCCCACAGAAAGTCGAAAAATATATAAAACAGAACTTCTAAACCCTGTGCCAGATGTTTGAACCAGATTCAAGGTGTCAAACGCAAATAAATGCATGCATAGAAGGTTATGAGGTGTCAAGGGATATCATCGCGCCACATCCAGTTAAAGCTCTAGAATCGTTAATGTGCAGACAGAGGTTTGGCGCCAAGCAGAGTTGAAAACCCCACACACAGACAATCTCCAGCCACAGCAGAAGAAGAAAATGTTGAGGTTGAAAGTTTTGGGTGCCTGAATCATGGACGATGGTGCTACCAGGCGTTTCCAACCCCTCTGCATGCCTTTCAGTTCCAGCCACTGGTATTCCAAGGTTGCGAAAGCTAGTTCTGATGATGAGTTGTTTGAGGTCCGTGGCTTATCTTTGAGTTTGGATCAAATGGAGAGGGCACGGAGGACCACTTTTCGAAATCTCGAGGAAGAGGTATATACAGGCATCGGGATGATGTTAAGAAATACGGGGGGAATCTCCAAGAATGGGATATGAAAGAGTCACAAACCAAAGATCAAATGCAAGCGGGTGTTTTTGATTCATTCTCAACCATTAAAGGTCATTTATTTTCTTTGGAGGTGAATGAATCAGATCATTGCAAATCTAATGATGACTTGAAAAAGAATATCCCTAGTAGTATGTCTGATGATGCATCTTGCATTCAACCAGTTACATTTGAATTTGAAAATCCCGGTCCCTCCTCTCGGGGCAATTTGCATTATGTTCCAACATCACAAAGTGAAAAATCCCACAGGGAATTGCATGGGGTTACTCTTTCTGATGAAAGCCAGAGATCTGGGATAGAAAGGAGAACGAAAGGAAAGCAGTTTGGAAATTCAACTGTTTGTAGATATCAGGAGTTTGATAAAGAAGATACTGGCAGGTTTTATAGAGAAAACCAACCTTTCAGTGATCGTGATTTGCGAGATAAATATTGCAATGAAAATAGGTCAATTGTCCCTCGACTCCATAAGGACTTTGATTCTGATGCCAATCAAGGGATGCTGATGGCTAAACAACATCAACAACGACAGTCAATGAGGATTACACAAAAAGAAATTCAATATCGTGTTGATCTGGAGATGCTTACAGCACGATTTCTTTTAATTTATGAATCTCTCATACCTGGAAAGGAGGAAGAAACCAAGAAAAAATGATTGATCTTCTGTTTAGAAAAGGTGATAAATAGAGTGTGGCCAGGGGCTCGGTTACACTTGTTTGGATCATGTGCTAATACTGTTGGAGTGTCTAAAAGTGATATAGATATTTTCCTTTCAATTGATGATGAAGAATCTAGCAAGCATGAACTTGTCTTAAAGTTAGCAGAGATTCTGCAAGATGAAGATATGCATAATGTGAAGCCTCTGACCCATGCTCGAGTACCTATTGTGAAATTCACTGACCCACTGACTGAAATTTCCTGTGACATTTGCATCAATAATATCCTGGCAGTTATAAATACAAAGCTTCTCTATGATTATGCACAAATAGATGTCCGTTTACAAAAACTTGCATTCATGGTAAAGTATGAGGCATTTAAATGTGCAGATTAATGATCAAAGGGATTTGTCTGAGTGGTTGAGAAGGAGAAATAAACATTTGGCAGTGAGAAGGATATCAGGCTTATACATAGTGGTCGATCTACTACACTTGTCATCGATTTCATGATGCAGTCACAGGTGGTAGAGGAATTCTTAATGTAGTCACAGGTGGCAGAGAAATCCCAGGCTCTAGAGGAAAACTCGACAATTGGCAAATGACAGTTTCAAACATTCCTTGTCTAAGAAGATTCGACTCCAGCCAGTCTCCAACAATATCCAGCATTCACGACTGCTGCATTCATTGGTGTTTGATCTTGTTACAGTCTATTTGCCAGTGAATCCTAAACATCCTCCAATATGCCAGATGTCGAGGCAATAGTTACCAATTGCAATTTTCCCTTTAATTTGTTGTTGGATTTGTTTGAGGAAACAATTGACATGTGTAAAACTTGGTAACTGTTTTCTACTTTCATAAAACAGAGGTAGAGCTCGAATCTTGGAGGACAGATAACATTTTTTAGTATTTATACACCTGTAAAGGACAAAACAGGGGTTCGACTGGGACTGAGTGAGAGAGGTTTCGACCTGTGGAATGTTTTTCCATTTGGATGGACCTGTGAGAGGTGTTTTATTTTGCTGACTGTGGGTTGTGCTTGGCCAGGAGACTTTTGTTTGTAATCATTAAAAGACTGATCAGTAAAGGACGTGTTTTTTACAGGATTCCTGTGTGGAGATGTTGGTGGTGTTTCTTGTCTTCGTTAAGTTTTTCCTATGATCATTACGCTTGTTTTCATTTTCTTATTATCAGAAGAAAGTACACAGAGAATAATTTATTGGCAGATACTCTGCATCTGTCCTTTTGATAATCTTTATGTTATTCATCTAAAGAGCCCAACTTAGGAATTCTTAGCTGCTCCTTTGCCTGGCTTTTTCCTCCCCTATTTCTTCCTCAAATCGACATCATCAAAACTTATTTCGATCCAACATTTTTGTTACCTTGCCCTGTGTAAAAGCTTTGTCCATATATGAGATGTGAATCACATTTTTAAGCGCAGACCCCATTTTCCCAATGGCCCTCCTTGTTGTCCCAAACTAACCATTTAAAAATCAAAAACTCCATATTTTCATTACTTTCATAGCTAGCCTAAAATCCATTCCTTACAAACCAAGTTAAATCTAAAAGAGAGATCCCTCTCTGAGTCTTGGAGGGCTAGATCCAAGACTCGAAGTGGTTCAAGGTTACCTCTGTGATTGCCTCAGCAGCCTTAGGCAAATTACAGAGTGCTAACATTTTTGGCGACTCCACTGGGGACTTTCTTCAGAGGTGCACTTCAAGTTCAGTTTTGATTTCTGATGGTGAACAGAAGCCAAACATGGGAAGGTTGTACCATTCACCTGGCGACTCCATTGGTCAAGATCCCAAGCTTCAAAGTTCACAAGCGACTTCACTGCTGAAGAATCCAGATTTCAAAGCCTTGATGATGCTTCAAGATGACAAGGTATGTGGAAAATCCTATATATTGTGAAGCTATAAAAGATTTCAGGGATGAGTTAGCAGATTTTCAAATTGATGAAGTTTCGTTAACAGCCGTGTTTCATTGCTGGAAATCGAAAAAAAATTCTCATGAAATTAAAATTTGTGTTCTCGAGCTGTTTGCTGAAAGACTTGAAAAGGATATTGAGATTTTGAATACTCAGATTCAGTCTTACAGTTTCCAACATCCAAAACAATTTTATGAGAAACTTACGTCTCCAAAACCAAAAGATATTGTATCAACTTTCGATTTTTTGATTGATGAATATGTTGTTTGCAAGCATAAGTCAAAAATTGAATAGTTGCAATCATGGTATAATATTGAGGACACGAATGGGAAAATTATCCATGTTAAAATGCTAAAGGAATACCCGGAGAATCAAAAAATAGATCATATATTTATTGACCCGGTTGCAAATTATATGGAGCTCATTTTCAGTATAACTGTTCAAACATGTTTTTTCTGCAAGGACCGGAGTCATCACCATTTTCCAGTACATATTTTAGTTTTGATTTTCATCAAGAATGATGAGGAAGCCCAATCATGGGATCAACTGTTGGGTTGGCTTCATTGGCACTTTTTCATTACCTGATTGAAGCAATAACTGTTAGATTAGGGTAGGTAGGAATGTGCCAATAAGCTCAACAGAATGAGCATCTTTTCTTTTTCATTTCTTCATGGATTTATTTTCAGTTTACAGTTTGGGGGCAGCCCAATGATCTGTTGGTCGGCGAAATTCAGAGTTCAGTGATTCTAGACACCTCCTTAGGAGCTATCTTCCCCAGGTGGAGCCTATGTCAGAACCATATATAATAGGGAATCAGTGTTCTGAATAATATTTATCTTTTTCAGGCATATTTGTTCACTCATGACACATGGAAAAGGAGGTGGAAAGTGCCTAACACTGACCAAGCATAAGATGAGTGCTTGCGCGTGAGCTTCAAAGCTAGTTCTGATGCATTTTTAGAAAAACATTGTGAAGTGTTTTGAAATGGAAAAATTTGACTCTTGGGGGTAAATGGAAAGTTGGGTTCATTAGCTTAATTTGGGTTTTTTATCTGTGTTTGGTGAATTTAGCAAAAAGTGGCCCCTCGACCTTTATGCAGAGTTTTATGCAAAAAATTGACAAATATTCTTCCAAATAGTATATTGGCCTAGGGCCAACCTCTGAGCACTCACCGAGGATAAGCACCGTGTCATGCACCAACAACAAACACACAAGCCAGCGCCAGTGCCAACACCAAACCCCAAATCCCAAGCCTTGGGCTCACTTCATCAAAACACTTTTCAACTATTGGCATATATCAATACCCATGTGTATTCTCTTCTCGTGAATGTGGGATATTTCCCACAGAAAGTCGAAAAATATATAAAACACAACTTCTAAACCTTGTGCCAGATGTTTGAACGAGATTCAAGGTGTCAAATGCAGAGAAACACATGCATAGAAGGTTATGAGGTGTCAAGGGATATCATCGCACCACATCCGGTTAAAGCTCTGGAATCGTTAATGTGCAGACAGAGGTTTGGTGCCAAGCAGAGTTGAAAACCCCACACATAGACAATCTCCAGCCACAGCAGAAGAAGAAAATGTTGAGGTTGAAATTTTTGGGTGCTCGAATCATGGGCGACGGTGCTACCAGGCGTTTCCAACCCCTCTGCATGCCTTTCAGTTCCAGCCACTGGTATTCCAAGGTTGCGAAAGCTAGTTCTAATGATGAGTTGTCTGAGGTTCGTGGCTTATATTCAAGTTTGGATCAAATGGAGAGGGCACGGAGGACCACTTTTTGAAATCTCGAGGAAGAGGTATATACAGGCATCGGGATGATGTTAAGAAATACGGGGGGAATCTGCAAGAATGGGATATGAAAGAGTCACAAACCAAAGATCAAATGCAAGCGGGTGTTTTTGATTCATTCTCAACCATTAAAGATCATTTATCTGCTTTGGAGGTGAATGAATCAGATCATTGAAAATCTAATGATGACTTGAAAAAGCATATCCCCAGTAGTATATCTGATGATGCATCTTATGGTCAACCAGTTCCCTTTGAATTTGAAAATCCCGGTCCCTCCTCTGGGGGCAATTTTCATTCTGGTCCAACATCACAAATTGAAAAATCCCACAGGGAATTGCATGGGGTTACTCTTTCTGATGGAAACCAGAGATCTGGGATAGAAAGGAGAAGGAAAGGAAAGCAGTTTGCAAATTTAACTATTTGTAGATATCAGGAGTTTGATAAAGAAGATACTGGCAGGTTTTATAGATAAAACCAACCTTTCAGTGATCGTGATTTGCGAGATAAATATTGCAATGAAAATAGGTCAATTGTCCCTCGACTCCATAAGGACTTTGATTTTGATGCCAATCAAGGGATGGTGATGGCTAAACAACATCAAAAACGACAGTCAATGAGGCTTACACAAAAAGAAATTCAATATTGTGTTGATCTGGAGATGCTTACAACACGGTTTCTTTTAATTTATGAATCTCTCATACTTGGAAAGGAGGATGAAACCAAGAAAAAACGATTGATCTTCTATTTAGAAAAGGTGATAAATAGAGTGTGGCCAGGGGCTTGGTAACACTTGTTTGGGTCATGTGCTAATACTTTTGGAGTGTCTAAAAGTAATATAGATATTTGCCTTTCAATTGATGATGAAGAATCTAGCAATCCTGAACTTGTCTTAAAGTTAGCAGAGATTCTGCAAGCTGAAGATATGCATAATGTGCAGGCTCTGACCCATGCTTGAGTACCTATTGTGAAATTCATTGACCCACTGACTGGAATTTCCTATGACATTTGCATCAATAATATCCTAGTAGTTGTAAATACAAATCTTCTCTATGATTATGCACAAATAGATGTCCGTTTACAACAACTTGCATTCATGGTAAAGCATGAAGCATTTAAATGTGCAGATTAATGATCAAAGGGATTCGTCCGAGTGGTTGAGAAGGAGCACTAAACATTTGGCAGTGAGAAAGATATCGGGCTTATGCATAGTGGTCGATCTACTACACTTGTCATCGATTTCATGATGCAGTCACAGGTGGCAGAGGAATTCCTAATGCAGTCACAGGTGGCAGAGAAATCCCAGGCTCTAGAGGAAAACTTGACAATTGGCAGATGACAGTTTCAAACATTCCCTGTCTAAGAAGATTTGACTCTAGCTAGTCTCCAACAACCTCCAGCATTCACGACTGTTGCATTCATTGGTGTTTGATGTTGTTACAGTCTATTTTCCAGTGAATCCTAAACATCCTCCAATATGCCAGATGTCGAGGCAATAGTTACCAATTGCAATTTTCCCTTTAATTTGTTGTTCGATTTGTTTGAGGAAACTATTGACATGTGTAAATCTTGGTAATTGTTTTCTATTTTTAGAAAACAGAGGTAGAGCTCGAATCTTGGAGGACAGATAGCATTTTTTAGTATTTATACACTTGTAAAGAACAGAACAGGGGTTCGACTAGGACTGAGTGAGAGAGGTTTCGACCTGTGGAATGTTTTTCCATTTGGATGGACCTATGAGAGGTGTTTTATTTTGCTGACTGTGAGTTGTGCTTGGCTAGGAGACTTTTCTCTGTAATCATTAAAAGACTAATCAGTAAAGGATGTGTTTTTTACAGGATTCCTGTGTGGAGATGTTGGTGGTGTTTATTGTCTTTGTTAAGTTTTTCCTGTGATCATTACACTTGTTTTCATTTTCTTATTATCAGAAGAAAGTACACAGAGCAAAATTTATTGGCAGATACTCTACATCTATCCTTTTGGTAATCTTTATGTTATTCATCTAAAGAGCCCAGCTTAGGAATTCTTAGCTGCTCCTTTGCGTGGATTTTTCCTCCCCTATTTCTTCCTCAAATCGACATCATAAAAACTTATTTTGATCCAACATTTTTGTTACTTTGCCCTATGTAAAAGCTTTGTCCAGATCTGAGATGTGAATCACATTTTTAAGCGCAGACCCCATTTTCCCAATGGACCTCCTTGCTGTCCCAAACTAACGATTTAAAAATCAAAAACTCCATATTTTCATTACTTTCATAGCTAGCCTAAAATCCATCCCTTACAAACCAAGTTAAATCTAAAAGAGAGATCCCTTTTTGAGTCTTGTAGGGCTAGATCCAATACTCGAAGTGGTTCGAGGTTACCTCTGTGATTGCCTCAGTAGCCTTAGGCAAATTACAGAGCGCTAATAGCATACACTACCCCTCAAGTAAGATTTCGTTTAACAGAGGGAGGATATAGTTCTTACCATGCATCTCACTGAGAAATACCTAAGTCTTAGTATATCTATCACTTTGTTTTTGTTATTACTATTTTCGTTTTCCTTAAAGAATCTCACTGAGAGATGTTGGCCCTATGAATAGTTCATCAATGGGGACTCTTTCTTTTTGGTAGGGTAGTATGTTATATTCCGTCTATTAATATATTATGTAAATCTATTAGATTATTAACTGGCCTTTACTATTGTTATGTTATTTACCTTCTTCTATCTCCGTGATACCTCGGTCAATTTATTGGAAATCCTACATCATGATATTTCGGGTCTTGTGTTAAGCCCTAATATTTGCTCATTACCTCTTAATTGGGGCATATTATATTAGTAATATTATTTTATTTATGTCAGCTTTAGGCCATTAGCTGTAATTATACGTCCTATTCTCCTATATATACCAAGGATACATTTTCATTTTGAATCATCTTGTACTTGAACATTTAAGTGGGGTAAAAGGAGTTTGCCCTCTCGAAGAGGCTTATTATCTAAAATTGTCTTTTTTTCAAGGCATTGAGTACTTTTTCTGAGGTTTTTCTATACTATATTGATATTTGGTTCTTAACATATGGTATCAGAGCTCAAGGTCTTGGGGTTTCGCTACTACATCTGAGACACCTTGGTATTTTCGCTATAACTTGTTTTCTACAATGTTTCAGAGGGAATGTCTTGGAGGATATTTAGTACACAGATCAAGGTACATTGGGATCCAAATTAAGCTCCTGATACCTTATACTTTCAGAGATACAACCTATACAAGATAGGGTTCTGGAATCATCCTGAACTGAGTCATTGCGGAAATTTTGCTATAAAAACTTTTCTCTAATGTTTCAGACCCTGAACTATGGAGGATATTTACAGAAATTAGTAAGGTATATTTGGTAAAAAATTTAGATTCTGGGTCATCTTAAATTTGTAGATACACCCTGTGTAATATAGGGTATCTAACTAGTCCTATTGACTAGTCTCAAGAAGGTGTTCCAGGTAAAAAAATCATAACTTCTTCCTAGAGTATGAAAATTGAGTGGGACT
>ML777890.1:1227859-1242812 GCA_009831015.1 Picea engelmannii | reverse complement strand
TCATATAGATCCAATTGCAGTTGGTACTTTGGGCAGGCTTTATTGATTAAACGAAAATTAAATGACTGTAACAAAAAAAAATCAATTATACAGAAATATGTTGACATAGTATACAGACAAACAAATTATTCCAACCATAAATCAGCTATGATAATAAGGGAGTTACAGAATAGCAAGAACTATATGGAAATAATTGAATATACCTATACATGTTTCCTCTGACAGAGCACTACCATAGATTATATAGCATCCTCATTGTACCATTAAAGAATTTTCGGATAATCTCATCGTACTTACTACATAAAGTCAATTATGGAAGTACACGGTTATACCGCAAATATTGTTGCTACAGTTTTAATACTTGGATATATATAAACAGTGAAGAAATCATTATGTATAGACTTATTGCGTTAAAACAGAATTCCTTCCGGATGTAGTTTAGATCGTATAAAATTTTGTTTGTATATATAAGTACAGAACAAAGGTTATCTATACAAAATAACCTAATATGAATAATTATACAGAGTCATAGTCCTCACCATTTATCGAAGTAGGCTGAGACAAGTTTGGAATATCAATATAATCATATAGTATTGAAAATCCATATAGACTAACATATCCATACATAGAATATCGATATATATGTTCAGATCTATACAAAGGTCTAATATTCAAGTTTTCTCCTTTTCGAGGAGTCTCTTTTTGTCCATATATAAATCCCCTAAAAAAAAACATAAGTTCCTTTCCTTACATTGCACGATTGTAATTCAGACTGAAAATATAATCGACAATAAAATACAAATCAGAACACAGTGTGAAAGAGTAAAGGGTACATGATTAAAACTAGAAAATCGATGAAATTCTTTTCCATTAGATCCAAGAAGAAAAATCAATATGGAATAACTATCCTTAGAATTATGTTGATATCCTTTTCTATAATTGTTCATTAAGAGACCAAATTGCTTGTCAGAGGTCACTGTCCGTATTGCCCTAAAATCGAATACTCAACATATAAAAATTTAACCACATGCGAATTCAGCCAGATATACATTCATAAGGTAATAATCCCTTATGGCCATTGAAACTTAAAATACAGAGTTGTAGGGATGATCTATCCCTTGAATAGACTGTGCTCTTCATGACGCTCACCCTTCTGGATTAAAATTACATCAGAAAAAGGAATAAAAACACCTAGGGTACTCTTTAAGCGTAATGAATTAAAACCCGAATACCTTTTGAGATTTTGACTAGGAGTTTGCGCCTGAATCTATGCACAGTCGAAGTCCCTACAAGGATTTTTTCAAGTTACATTAGTATTGTATAATAAAATAAGAATGGACAGAACCTTTAATAGAATAATGAATGATAGAAAGAGTTTAATGAAATGTGGTACTCAACTCACAGTGGGAGAACTGAAGTCTCTTCCTTTGTCGCATATGGTCGTATAAATGTCCCAGGTTGAGGGGAGGATGGTCCAGGGATTTTTGATGGGTACCCTCGTAAACACAGAGCCCCATCATTAGATCTCGGATCCCAATCCTTTAAAGAATAAGAATGATAGTTTCAATATTAAATAAAATTAATGCTTCAACCAAGAAATATCTATAAGAATGCTTCGACTTCATAGACCTTCATACGAAACAAGCACGAATGTCTCCATGAGTACTGTAACTTTCTATAACTTTGACCTAAAAGAAAATTGAATACACAATGAAACTCTAGAACCTGTTAGGGACTTACGAAAGCGTCTTAAGGGCTATAATTTTTTTATTAGTACTCCAGACAGGAACTTAACACACGAAACTACATGAGATACGAACGTCTAAGCTATACCCGAATGGAAATAAAATATAGGCAACTTAAGAAGTAAGAGGCTCCGAACAAGTAATACACAAGAAGCATTCTAAATAATTTACAGTCAAGGTATCCTGCTTTAAATTATAGAATCTATACCTATACCTGGACGTTTACGCTTGGCGTAGCAGAGGAAATTCAGAGCGGAAGTTCAAACCCCGAACAATAATAATAATCCTCTCTCTCTCATAACTACGTGTTTAAAAAACCCAAAGCATAAGGAGTAGTCTAGTATACTGAAATTGCAAATTTCTCCATGACTAAAGGAGATTTTCCATAGAGCCAAATCTTTGAAGGAAAGACATTGTTTTCAAAGAAACTGTAAGAAATAACCAATACTGGAAGGAGGTTCATAGTAGTTCAATTGTCGTTAATAACTTCATTGTTTGAAGACTAGGAGAAGTAATGTTTCCCAAACATACTAATAATTTTTTATTTTTTTTTGGGTAAATTGGGGTACATTACATCTACTATGTTCTATACATGTTGAATGAAGTGTATCGACTATTTTTTTAGTTAGGATATTCCAACTCCTATGGATTTTTTTTATAACTATGGTTGCATGTCTATCGAGAATTCATCATACTCATAGTACATGAATGAATCATTGTCAATATGTTCATATATAAATATATTTGCTTATGTAGACATTAGGTTCTGGATTTCATTATAATACCTGCTAATAGTAATTTACATAGATACTGGTCTATATGTGATATAGATATATCATGAAATGTATTGGTTCATAAAGGCTTAAATCCATGCTAAGTGGTAGATAGCGTTCCGATTAAATTTTTGACTCTGAGTTTGGTAATTGTAGAAATATACTTACTTTATATATATACATAAAATCTAGTGTTCAACCTGTTCGTGCCTAGATGCTTTATACCAGAATTTCGATGTACAGGAAATACTTTTGTTCTAACAGAAATCCAATTATAGGAAAAAGGGTTACTTCCAGACTTTAATCGCATCCATCCATTTGATTTCCCTAAAATGAAAATCAAATAACTTATAACTTTTGTACCGACACTAATCCAGTCATAAGAAGCTCCTCAGGAAATTGATTTCAGAAAATGATTTACCCAACTATTCTGTAGGAGAACCGGACTTCACATAATCATATAATCGAACAATTTCGCTCAGGTTATTGTGTCCATGCAGACTTTAAGGATTACGCTACATCTGTAACTAATTCACTCTATAGTGATAGAATTAATTCAATTTAGATACAACAATTTCATTACATCAGATATACGATCATTTAAATAGATGCATTACAGTAATTATATATAATCATTCAAATAGAGAAGAGAGATTACATATCTGAAACAATTCGCGGGAAGACAAAGGGAACACCCACGTTCCTCCCAACCGTAGAATAGGGCAACCAAACTACTTGCCCGATTCACCCCCTAGCCTGACCATGAACCCATGAGGGAGAACTTGGAACTTCCTCCTTAGAAATGCCTTTCAGTTTCAGTAGTCTCCTCTTGCCTCACACTCAATCCATAGTGTTCATAACAATAAGAGAACCAATGGTATTTTCCCCCCAACATACTAGGCAACATCCTGCCTCCTCACATATGTTATATATCAAACCAATATTTTTTCCTAGGTCTTTTTCCCTCCCTTGGGAATTTTCATAGCTTTCTAAATTCCTGATTTTCAGGGAATGCCAAAGGAAAAATCCTTGATTTTCCACTTGTATCAATTAGCTCAGAGGTAGTTCCAACATGTTCCCCACTCATGGAGTCATGGTGAGCTAAATTTAACATGGTTGTTCCATTTGTCATCCTGCAATAAATAAAACAATATTTTGTTTACATACAAGTGTCATAGTCAAATAGTTAGTTGGGTCAAATCAGGTCTCTGCCCAACAGTCATAATAATTAGTTACAATTTATTAAATTTGAAATTTGGATTTGCCATAAATGGAAATTGTTTTTCCAAATTCGAATTTTACTAAAAACGAAATAATTTTCTAACAAATTTTGAATTTCAAAAATACTTTATTTTTGGGGATGTCACATCCTTTCCCCCTTCAATAAAACATTGTCCCCAGTGTTCATTCCTTTCTTGGAATAGGTTTGGATGAGATTTCCACAAATCTCCCTCCAACTCCCAAGTGGCCTCCTCAGGACTAAAGTGCTTCCATTGCACCTTTACATGAGCGACGTCTCTGTTCTGAAGTGTTGTTTCTCTCCAGTCCAGAATGCGCAAGGGTTTCGCCTAGAACTCACCTTCTGGTTCCACCTACACCAAGTTCCAATCAATCATATGAGTAGGGTCATGGACATAATTTTTCAACAAGGAAACTTGAAATACATTATGAATTCTTATATTAGCTAGAACTGAAAGTTGGTATGTTATGGGTTCAATTCGAGATAGTATCTCGAAGGGCCCACAAAACTTGGGTTCCAACTTGGCACAATTCCTGAGTTTTAGTGAACGCTTTCGGGCTTTGAATTTTAAGTAAACATGATCTCCCACTTGAAATTCCAAGTGTCTTATTTTCTAGTCCACATAACTTTTATGTGTGTCCTGTACCTCTTTTAAGTTCTGTTGCACCTTTCTTACCGTACTTTCCATTTCTTGGAGCATTTTTGAGTCTGTCAACTAGATCGTCCCAAATAATTGGTTCCGTACAGTTTATGTCGTACAATACCTCGAAGGCGCTCAATTTAGCCGAAGTTTGGTACCCATTGTTATATGCAAATTCTGCCAAGTACAGGTAGTCTTCCCACTTACTTGGTTTTGTTCTTACGTACATGCAGAGCATATATTCTATGATCTGATTTATTCGTTCAGTCTATCCATCAGTTTGTGGATGGTAACTAGTGCTGAAATTCAAATTAGTATTTATCCCTGCAAACAATTCTTTCCAAAAAGTGAATGTAAATTTTATGTCTCTATCTAAGATCACCATTTTAGGAATACCATGCAGTCTAAAAATTTCTTTCATAAATATTCCAGCGATGTTTATAACTTTAAAAGTAGATTTCACAGGAATAAAGTCTGCAGACTTACTGATTTTATCGATCACAACCATAATAGAATCATTCTATTTCTGATTTTTTTGGAAAACCTAATATAAAGTTCAGCTATATGGTCTCCCATTTTCATTCTGGCACTGGTAATGGCTGTAATAGGCTAGCTGGATGCTCATGTTTGGCCTTAACCTGCTGACAATCTTGGCACCTAGCCAAGTATTCTGTTGTTTCTCCCTTCATATTAGGCCAGTAAAATAGTTTTCTAAGTGTTGTTATCGTTTTCTCGTATCCTCAATGGCCAAAATACGGTTTCTTATGCACTTCATCCAAGACTATTATCTTTAACTTTGTTGAATCTGGTATGTAAAGCTTGTTTTAAATCATAATAGTCCATTTTTGTTGATACTTAGATCTCATTTATCTGAGTTTGTAGTACTGTCTTGTAATTCTGCCATTATCTTAGTGTAATTTTCGTCATTAATACCTATTGTCCTTATTCTTTGTTCCAGATCACTTTCTTCACTGTTGATATTTATCTCAAATAACCCATGGACTCTTCTACTTAAAGCATCTACTACCTTATTTTCCTTACCCTTGATATGTCTCACCTCAAAGTCAAATTCGCTCAAAAAGGCTAGCCACCTTGCTTGCCTTGCATTAAGATCTGGTTGGCTAAATGGATATTTCACACTGCAATTATCCATCAATAATATAAATTTTCTGCCCATTATGTAGTGTCGCCAAATTTTTAAGGCGTGTATTACTGTGGCCAATTCTAAGCCATGAGTGACATAATTTTTCTCATGTTCTTTTAATTTTTGGGACTCATAACAAATCACATGTCCTTCCGGAGTTAGGACACCACCTAGTCCTTCTTTACTCGCATCAATACAAACAGTAAAGTTTTTATCTGGGTTTGCTACCTTCAAGATGGGTGCAGTTGTCAATAATTCCTATATCTTGTTAAAGCCGTCTCGACACTTCTATGACCCATTAAACTTGGTCCCTTTCTTTTGTAATGACGTGATAGGGTAGGCTATCTTGGAGAACCCCTCTATAAATTTGTGATAATATCCGGTGATTCCCATGAATGACCAGATATCTGCTACATCCTTAGGTACCGACCATTCCATGATGGATTTTATTTTTTCAGGGTCGATGACAATGCCTTCTGCTAAAATTGCATGTCCTAGATATTGTATTTTATTTTAATAAAAGTCACACTTATCAAATTTGGCATATAGTTTGTGTTTCCTCAATGTTTGCAAAACTATTCTTAAGTGTTCTTTATGTTCTTCCTCTGTTTTAGAATAGACCAGAATATCGTCGATAAATACTAGTACAAATTTGTCTAAGTAATCACTAAAAATATTGTTCATCAGGAACATAAATGTGGCTCGTGCATTAGTGAGCCCAAAAGGTATGACTACGAATTCGTAGTGTCCATATCTTGTTCGAAAAGTTTTTTTTCTTATATCCTCATCCTTTATCCTAACTTGATGATAACTGGATCGTAAATCCAATTTCGAAAAGATCTTGGCCCCACCTACTTGATCGAACATGTCATTTATCCTAGGTAAGATGTACTTGTTCTTAATAGTCATTTTATTCAATTGTCTATAATCGATACAAAGTCTTATATTACCGTATTTCTTTTTCACAAAGAGGATTGGTGTCCCCCATGGTGAAACTCTCGATCTCATATAGTCTTTGTCCAACAATTCATGTAATTGTATTTTTAATTCTGTCAATTTTGGTAAACTCATTTAGTAAGGTGCTTTAGAGATAGGGGCTTAACTAGGTAGCAGGTCTATGGAGAAGTCTATTTCCCTTCTAGGAGGCAATGTCAGTATCTCATCAACAAACATGTCTCTGAATTCACGTAGGAAAGCAAAGTCTTCTAACTTTGGCTTATCTTCTTTTCCTAGAAGATTAGTTACTTGGATGGTGTAAACTTGGTAGCCCTTTCTTATGCATTTCTTGAGTTGCATTGCTGAGACTTGTCTAACTGATACTAGTTTTTGTATGTCTTGGGCTATTCTGGTAGTGTCATAACCATCTTTATAATTAAGTGTCTTTGTATAACAATCTAGAACTACTTTGTTTTTTTCCAACCAATCCATTCTGATAATCACATCATAGGACCCTAACGGAAGAATATTCAGATTTGTTTTTATTTTTTTACCATATAAACTGAATTGAAAATCATAAATGAAGTCAACCACTTTTTGTTTAGTCCTTGTTTCAAATTTCACCAGCCAAGATGTTGCGTGTTTCATCCTTTCAAGTTTATTTGACTCTACTACACCAGGAGTGATATAACTTAACGTTGCTCCTGGATCAATTAAAACAAAAATTCTAGTGTTATTGATTTTACCTTCGATCTCCACCATAGAGGATTGATGGTCGTCTCGTCGACCCTCTACAACTCCATTTATTCCATTGAAGATTCTCCCCACATCGCCGACCATCGACGCTTCCTGCAAATTGTGCACAACAATTATGTTTGTTGGATTTAAACATGGATAGTTCCTCCTTAGATGAGGCTATACACATTCCCAACACTTCAACGGTTCCCAGGGGTTGTCCCCAAACATATTTGTTCCTAGGTTTACCAGTTTACCGCCTCCTTGTGTGCTTGGATGGTTTGAGCTGGTTGGTATCCCTTCTTCCACTGGTTCATTCGGTCTTGTTTCTTATCCTTCCATGCTTTGGGAAATTTTGTTCGTTGTTTGTACTGGTCATAGCACATTCGTGCTTTCCTGAATACTTCACTCAAGGACTTGGTGTTGTCAAACTCAATTCTGTCCTTGTAAGACTGTGGTAAACAACTTAGGAATTGTTGGATTTTTACCTTGTCCTCCCGGATATAAGGTACGAACCATAGTAGTTCCAGGAATTTATTTATAAGATCCTCCATCGTCATTTGACCAAGTCATATTCATAGAATTATTTTGGTTTTCTTTCATAGTAGCTTTCAGATAGGTACTCTTTCTTGAAGTATTTCTTAAAGTGAGACCACTCCATCTATTTTTCTTTTAGGCCTTTAGCCAGTTTCATATCTTTCCACCAAATGTTGTCTTTTCCTTTCAGATTGTAAATGGCCATTCTAACCTTCATATTGTTGGAATAATTATATATCTAGAAAAAAAAATTGATGTCTAAAAACCATGCCTCAGCTTCCTCCCCAGTTCTAGATTCTCCATCAAAGGTAGCTGGTTTAATTTTCTTAAATTCCCCTTCAAGGTGGTCCACTTGTTTTCTTTTTCTGTCTATTTTTGTTTTGTCCTCAGGTCAGGGTGTACCTTCTGACGAATTGTCCCCTTTTTCTACTTTAGGCCTAGAATTCTTGGAGCCCTTTTGCTGACCTCTTCTTCATTGTTATCATCCTTTGGGATTATCTCGGTCAATATATTGCGCAGTAGGACTTCATTTATGTCATGCTGCTCCTATTGTGCTTTCTTCAGTTTTTCATTGTTGGCTTTGAAAACCTGCAATTCGACAATGAGATTCCTCATTGTTTCCTGAAAATCAGTAGGTGAATTGTCATCAATATTATGTCTCTGATTTTAAGGATATCTTTGTTGAGGGTTCCCATCTAGCCTGATTTCTACGTCATCTTGTGCGGCCATGATTAACACAAAACAAAAAAGGATTTTTCAGTTTGCAACAATAAAGGTTTTATTAGCTTTACATAAACATAATTATATGTTAAGTAAATCAGATGGACCTGTTCAAGCTCCAAGTGTTGTAACATGTTGCTCTAATACCATATGTAATGTACCTCATATTTATCACAATATATATATATATATATATATATATATATATATATAAGTTTCTTGGGAGAAGAAGGATAAACTAATGAAGTCTTGGTTATGTTTTGGTTCTTGAAATCGGGGTTGAAAAAGTAATGAAAGTACTAGACCCAAATTCCAATGAAATCTTGACAACTAGAATCTCACTATTGTCTCAAACTACATAGAGGGGGAAAAACTGTTAACCTAAGTCATGACAGTGTCCAATCAAGATATTCCTTAAGTGGAAGAGATGGTTTTTATATCGCAATAGTTAAATCTCTGTACTATATTAATGATCGTCCTGTGAAATTCCTTTATGTTTACTGGGCTCCATACCCGAAGCGTCACACTCACCCTACCATTGTCACATGGCTAGCCATCCTCCTCACTCCCTGCATTTACTATGAGACATCAGTGCACCAATTAGGGTTGGAGTAAGTTCATAGTTTGTCATTCCTGAGTTTTGCAAACAGGTCCTGCATACCACATTTTCCAGAGGCGAAGACTTGTACAGATGGTGGTTGTTTCCATAGTGTAACTCATGGTGTGGTCCGAAAGACTGGTGAGTTCTTCCTTAACATATTCCTCAGATAGATAACAATATGGAGGTGTAATTTTTTGGAAGGACATTTAAGTATTTTATTGTTCTGTTAGTTACCATTGTGTCTTTTATTCCTGTTGTGTTCTTCCTTTGATTAGTCATTTGGGAGTTCTTTGTAGTAGTTATCGGGTCTTTTAGAGTTAGGGTTACTAGATAGCATACGCTACCCCTCAATTAAGATTTCATTTAATAGAGGAAGGATATATTTCTTACCATGTGTCTCACTGAGAAATACCTAAGGCTTGGTATATCTGTCGCTTCATTTTCGTTATTAATATTTTTTTTTTCCTTAAAGAATCTCACCGAGAGATGTTGGCCCTATGAATAGTTCATCGATGGAGACTCTTTATGTTTGGTAGGGTAGTATATTATATTCCATCTATTTATATATTATGTCAATCTATCTGATTCTCGACTGGCCTTTACTATTGTTATTTTCTTTACCTGGTTTTGTCTCCGTGATACCTCAGTAAATTTATTGGAAATCCTACAGCATGATATTTTGGGTCTTGGAACGAACCCTTGTCACCTTGACAGGCGATGATTCATTTCCATCATATGAATACCATAGCGCGATGAATCTGCTCTTATTATTGAATTTTACTTACTCGTTACAGTTTGGTTCAGGATTGATTTAAACTTAAATTTTAAACATGTCCATATTCTGTATGAAACGTTTGTGTTACTATTTCGGCATTCCTCTTGTGGAAACCTTTAATAGTTTACAGGCTAAGTATTTTCTCTATTGATTAATTCTTAAGAGAGGGGGTTTGGTAAAACTTGTTACCGTCACTAATGATGGGCCTTGTTCTTGTGAGGACCCATCAAAAATTGTAACGCACCTTCCTCCCTTGGCCCGAACCTCTAAACAGACAGCGACGATGGGGATAGGATTTGAAGCCATGCATCATAAGATAAGTATTTTTTGGAAAGGGAATTATTGGTTTAACTTTCATCATCTTATTGCAATTAATTTTCTTTTGTTACCTAAACTTCAAATAGAGACTAATGTTTACAGGTTTCGTTTTCTTGCAGGGTCTCCATCTATACAAGTCTTGGATACCCACCACTGTCTCCTATGAAAAAGGTATTCAGGTTCCAAACCCTCACCTCTCAGGCAATTCTACAGGTTCTAGCATCATCCAAGGAGATCGTTATTCAACTAGCTATGTTATGCATAGTTCTTGTCTATTGTAGTATTTGTTGGAGTAAACCCTTGGGGTCGTTTTTCCATTAATTGTATAACGCGAGCTCTTGCATAGTGTTGAGTCTGTATTTGAATTTAGATTTGGAAAACTATGTAATACACTCCTTTTTCTTTAATTAAATAAAGGCAATCTTGGCCGAATCTTACTCGAAATGATAATCCGTGTCAATGTTACTCTGTCTTTCTATTTTGAATACTGTACTTGTTATTTATGCAACTCGACTATGCTCGCACCATTGGCCTATTCCATTCTAATAAAGGGGTTAATGATATTCATTAGTCTACTATGTTCAATACATGTTGAATGAAGTGTATTGACTGTTGTTTTAGTTAGGGTATTCCAACTCCTATTTATTTGCATTGTAACTATGGTTGCATGTATGTCAAGAATTCATCATACTCATAGTACACGAATGAATCCTTGTCAATATGTTCAGATATAAATATATTTTATTATGTAGACATTAGGTTATGGATTTCATTATAATGCATGCTAATAGTGATTTAGATAGATACTGGTCTATATGTGATATAGATATAGCGTGGAATGTATTGGTTCGTAAATGATTAAATCCACGCTAAGTGGTAGATAACATTCTGATTAAATTTATGAATTTGAGTTTGGTAATTGCAGAAATATACTTACTTTATATATATTCATTAAAACTGGTGTTCAACCTGTTCGTGCCTAGATGCTTTATACCAGAATTTCAATGTACAGGAAATACTTCTATTCTAATAGAAATCCAATTATAGGAAAAAGGGTTACTTCTAGACTTCAATCACATCCATCCATTCTATTGCCCTAAAATGAAAATCACATAACTTCTAATTTTCGTACTGACACTAATCCATTCATAAGGAGCTTCTCATGAAATTTATTTCGGAAAATAATTTACCCAACTATTCTGTAGGAGAACTGGACTTCACATAATCATATAATCAAACAATTTTTCTTAGGTTATTGTGTCCATACAGACTTTAAGGATTACTCTACATCTGTAACTAATTCACTCTATAGTGATAGAATTAATTCAATTTAGATACACCAATTTCATTACATCAGATATACGATCATTTAAATAGATGCATTACAGTAATTAGATATAATCATTCAAATAGAGAAGAGAGATTACATATCTGAAACAATTTGAGGGAATACAAAGGGAAAAACCACGTTCCTCCCAACCGTAGAATAGGGCAGCCAAACTACTTGCTCGATTCACCCCCTATCCCGACCATGAACCCATGAGGGCGAACTTGGAACTTCCTCCTTATAAATGCCTTTCAGTTTCAGTAGTCTCCTCTTGCCTCACACTCAATCCTTAGTGTTCATAAAAACAAGAGAACCAATCGTCTTTTCCCCCAGCATACTAGGCAGCGTCCTGCCTCCTCACATATGCTATATATCACACCAATATTTTTGCCTAGGTCTTTTTCCCTCCCTTTGGAATTTTAGCAGCTTTCTAAATTCTTGATTTTCAGGGGCTGCTAATGGCCAAATCCTTGATTTTCCACTTGTAACAATTAGCCCAGAGGTAGTTCCAACATGTTCCCAACTCATGGAGTCATGGTGAGAGAAATTTAGCATGGTTGTTCCATTTATCCTCCTGGAATAAATAAAACAATATTATTTTTACATACAAGTGTCATAGTCAAATAGTTAGTTGGGTCAAATCAGGTCTCTGCCAAATGTACTGCACGAGCAAGGCCTACCATGAGATGAGTACTAAGACTAACCCTTCATAAATTTTGGAGTGCCCAATACGTTTCTTCAGGATGGAGGGGCGGAGAACTTAATGCACTTCTTGCCATTAACGTGGTACTAGAACGTGTGAATTCTAGGCGTGGAGACGGTAGTTAAGAATCCAGTTCTCGCCTCACCCCTTTAGGGACAATTGTGATCCTATTCAAATTGACTCTTGAGAAGAGGCTTACCTTTCCTTAACAGAATATCAATGAGTACAATGAACCCTAACCAAACTTAGAACGAGAAGACTAAACTGTATGCCAAATCCATTTCCATGGATTAAGGCGGGACTAACTTCGAATACGGTCGAGAAGGTGTAATGACCCTTCTGCTAGATCTTTTAAGACATTTTGGAAACATCCCCTTGGGATTATCACAAGCTTAAAGTGTCTCTCTAAAATCTCTCCACTTTTCCCGAGCTACAGTACTGTCTTACGAACCGCCATTAAGAATCCGTAGACTAGTAGATTGACACTAGAACTATTGTTTTCATTAGTCTTCTTTCGATATCGGCTCTGTGTGCTCCTTGCAAATAAGGTCGAGTTATCAAATCTTATTTGTAACTGCTCAATTCTTAAGTCGTGGACTCATTCTGGAATCAAACGTATTGGGCAAACCTCTTCCATTGGGACTCTTCATAATAAGGTAAGATCATCTGGTTAGTTACTTTTAGGAACCCTCTGTATTATAAAATCATTTTGGTTCCTGAGTCGTTCGACGTGAAGGTTAGTTGTCATTCTAAATCTTGAATAATGGAAAGGTTATGCATTTCTTGATGTCTTTGTTTTACCTTTCTTTTAGTTACAGTCACTGCATTCTTTGTTGTCTTAATGTATATACCACCCCTCAATAGGTTTTAGTGAATGATATCTCGTTTATCTGAGGGAGGATATAGTCTCATGAAAGAATCCCTTTGAAAAATGTACAAGGCGTTGTATAATTCCCCTCGCCTCTGTCGTGATCTCAACCAGTTGTACAGTGTTGAACTAAAGACCTATGTGATTCTGGCATGATAAGATAACTCTTTAATACCAGCAAAGCCCCTTAACATTTCTCAAATGTTGTTTATCATCTTCACTATCCCTACGACTTGAAACCATTGGCCAGGGTTTTCTATATCAATCGTTGAATTAATAATATATCCCCTGTAAATTGTTACTGGTGGGTCTATAACTCAACTATCAAGTAGATTTTGTCTCGTGTAGGAAGAAATAAGTTTATTTCATCTTTGCACAGCATGCTTGTCTGTTTTTAAAAGGTAGTATAAGCTCGACAGTTAGATATGCTTCTGGTATAAAAGAAATTCTTAAGGTTTATAACACTCAAATTAGTATACATCGTCCATGTATGAAGGGACTTAGTATAGTTTCTCTCGCAATTCATTGTTTATGACTACTGTGTAAAGTTTTCCTTGTATTGCTTTAAATCATTTTTCTCTTGAATTGACACGCAACACTAATGATGGGCCATGTTGATGTGAGGGTATCCACTAGTGAGATGTTTCCCCATCCATCCTCGGCCCTGAACGACTGTCCAGCCGAAAAACAACAAGGAAAGGTCATGCGAGCCGGGGTCAGAAGTTAAGTAATGTCTTGGCATGATGTGTTAAATAGACAATTATCATTTTGTTTTGTCTTCTTCAAGTTTCCTTAAATATGATTTTATAATCTTAGTATGGTGAATCTTCCAGGATTTTCTGTCTACACAATGATCATGAATGTTCGTCCTCGTACTTGGCGCAAAAGTTATTCAAGTTCCCTTGTGTACCCTTCTAGAGTTCGAACAATCATGGTTGCCAAAATTAAAAGTGGTCATTCAAAATTGATTTCCTCAGATTCCTATCGGGTTTGGAAAAAGGGGAAGAATTCCCAAAAATAACTTGGGTTTTGGGCCTAGTTGTTATAGTATAATTTTTGCAATGATTTTTCTACAGGATTATCTTGTTCATTAGAGTAATTAAATGATTGTTAATCAATTATTGCTCGGGTCTTATTCTTCCCTAAAAAATTAATTACCAGGGTTATCATTTCGATGAGAGGCCCTGTTTCAAATGCGGAATGTTGGATCGACTTATGCTAGATCTATAATACTATATCATTTTATCTCCTTTCGACATTCCTTATGTTTATTGCCGATGTGTTTTAATCTGCAATTGCAATAGTTAGATTGGATCCAACATGAGTAGATATAATGGTTTGAGTAAAGTTACGATTCTGTCTTTTACTTCCAGAACAATATTTATATACCTGTACATTCTTCGTTGTTTAGGCTAAAAGGGATGGTAGGAGTTTGAAATCACATGTTGTATGTACAAAAATGTATGGTTGTAATTGCTTATTCTATATCGTCCACTGCCATGAATACTGAGTGGACAGTTTCGCATGTATACTCATAGTTAATAAATTTATCAATTACTTTATACAGTGTGTATTTCTTCAGTTGAGTCCATTTATTTTGTGTGAATGGAAAACATAAGGATTAGAAAGTTCTGCCAACATGGGATTTATACTCTTTAATAATTATCTTTGAATTCTACTTCTACATTATCTTATAACAGAACATCGACTTAATTATATCACTGTAGTAAGATATAAGGAGTTCCAGACTCTTCGATTCAATTATTTCTTATACAAGAATTAGTTGATTTCTTATTGGTAGAGTTTGTGTGATCAAATACTATGACAGAAAATATTTTTATAAGTGAGGTTTCTATTGCCGTCATTAAATCTTCTTTTAATAAATCTATAC
>ML777890.1:1212386-1227809 GCA_009831015.1 Picea engelmannii | reverse complement strand
ACAAAAATAACATTCTCTTATAGATAAATCTATTCTTTCAAGTTCACTTGTACATAGATAACTCTTCTTAGAATTTAATTCAGGAGGAACCATCACCAGAATTTAGTCCTTGATTATAAAACTTCATACAACGAACATATGTCGTCTATCGAAGCTATTTCAACTTATTACAAACAGATACATTATATTAGATACACAAAATCATTCATAACAAAAAGGAGAAGATTAACATATCTGAACAACTTCACTGGAACACAAAGGGAACACCCACATTCCTCCCAATCGTAGAATAGGACAACCAAATTTCATGTCTGATTCACCCCCTAGCATGACCATGAGTCCATGAGGGAAAACTTGAAATCTTCTCTTCAACAATGTTTCCTCTATCTGTAGTCCTCTCCTTGCCTCACACTCAATATTCAGTGTTCATAACAACAAGTATACAATAATTCCTTTCCCCAACATACTAGGGAGCATCCTACCTCCTCACATATGATATATATAAAAAACAATCCTTTTTGCCTAGGTCTTTTTCCCTCCTAGTTCTAAATCCCTGATTTTCAGGGGTTGTCAATGGTTGAATCCCTGATTTTCAGGGGCTGTCAATGGCTGAATCCCTAATTTTCCACTTGTAAAAATCAGCCCATAGGTAGTTCCAACATGTTCCCCACTCATGGAGTCATGGTGAGATGAATTTAACATGGTTGTTCCATTTGTCCTCCTGTAATAAATAAAACAATATTGTGTTTACATACAAGTGTCATAGTCAAATAGTTAGTTGGTTCAAATCAGGTCTCTACCCAGCAGTCATAATAATTAATTACAATTTATCAAATTCGAAATTTGGAATTGCCATAAATGGAAAAATGTTTCCAAATTCGAATTTACAAAAAACAGAAATAATTCTCTAACAATTTTCGAATTTCAAAGATACTTTATTTTTTGGGATGTCACATCCTTTCCCCCTTCAATAAAACACTGTCCTCAGTGTTCGTTCCTTTCTTGGAACAGGATTGGATGAGATTTCCACAAATCTCCCTCTAACTCCCAAGTGGCCTCCTTAGGACTAAAGTTCTTCCATTGCACCTTTACCTGAGTGACGGCTCTCTTCCGAAGTGTTATTTCTCTCCAATCCAGAATGTGCAGGGGTTTCACCTGGAACTCACCTTCTGGTTCCACCTACACCAAGTTCCAATCGATCATATGAGTAGGATCATGAACACAATTTTTCAACAAAGACACATGAAATACGTTATGAATTTTTAGATTAGCTGGAAGTGAAAGTTGGTATGCTATGGGTCCAATTCGAGCTAGTATCTCGAAGGGTCCACAAAACCTGGGTGCCATCTTGGCACAGTTCCCGAGTTTGAGTGAACTCTTTCAGGATTTAACTTTTAAGGACACATGATCTCCCACTTGAAATTCCAAGTGTCGTCTTTTCTGGTCCGCATAACTTTTATGTCTGTCTATTGACGGGAGAAATTGAACGCTCATCAACAAATGGCGCTAGAAGGATGGTCGACTGACAAGCTGACCTTGTAGGAGCCTTTATTTTTAAATGTATTTGATTTCCCCCATGGCTCCCCAAATCATTGTGTTGGAACATGCTTTCAACTTCTCATTACTCGATGTTCCCAACGAGACAGTCTCACGCTTGTCCAAAATCACCTTTGATGGTGAAGGAAATATATCTGCTAAAGACCACCTTAACAAGTTTTGGTGCAAATGCATCAAACATGACATCTCATATTTAGGAGTTTTATGCAGACTTTTCGCTTTTACTTTTAGAGGTCAGATCAAACATTGGTTTGAATCCTTTCCAGCATGTCACATTTTTTATTGGTTTCAATTTGTAGATGAGTTTCTAGATGATTTTGAAATTTATGATTTTGATCAATTATGTGAAGAATTTCATACTTCGCTAATCAACGACGATTCATATTCAAAAGATTTTTTGACAAGATTCGATCATATCCTCTGTAAATCAAATCTCGATGACATGACATTGGCATTAAATCTCTTCTATGATGCTTCCATCCCTTCCATCCAGTCATGTTCAATCACGAATGAAGAACCAATTGCAAATCCTATCACTCAACTATAAGAACAATCTTTTTCGCAAGAAGAAAAAAATTATTCTGATAATGTTGAACAAGCGAGGGAGGTAGAATCTATTGATCAGGCTCTTATTGACAACCAAATTGGTTTTTCCTTTGAATCATTGTATTTTCAGTCTAAGACTAGTATGGAAGATGATTCGTTTCTGACTCAAGGTGACTACCCTCATTCTTGTAACTCATGCTCTTATCAACATTTAAAATCAGTCATTGAAGAACACTTAAGCGGCGAAAATCGTCTTGAATGTTCTAGTACTCCTATGAAACTGATTAGAGAAGAAGTTACGTAAATAGAATAAGAAACTTTAAACCTTCATCCTCAAAATGCACTTTGTTCACAGGAAAGACTAGATGTTTGTCACATAAATTTTGAATTATCTATCACACAAAAGGAAAATCCAGATGATCATAATATGTTGAGGAATTCGTCACCAAAATAGAGTGAGAGTTTTAAAGAAGGTGAAGAGAAATCTCTTGAGAATACCATTGTTGAGTATCATAGTTCAAGAGATTCTTTTCATCTGCTTATTTCTGATTTCTTTTATTCTTTATATCCTGATCTATTCCTAGATTGTGTTGGACTTGGCATCTTACCTACAACATCCTACTCTTTTCCACCACAATCATATCCTTTCGATATGCTAAATTTTGGTGAAATCAATTCCAAACCTAACATTGATAAACTTGGATTTGATGCTTGTTCACTTTCATCACTCATATAGGAAGAGGACATGTTGCGAGATGATTTTACACAGTTTATTGTTGAAAAAGACAATGCATCATATTTTATGGAGATCAAACATTCTAAGTTGCATATTCGTTCTTTTCTTAGCTCGAATCTTAATGTTTATACTTCACATTTTGAAATGATCAATCTCATCGAAGGAAACATCCAAACCAATTATCCAATTGATTGCACGAATCCTCCTATGATGAGTTTCCCATTGATATATTCATTTCATCAAAGTCATGGTTTGCATCCTCACTTTTGTGACAAGATCTTAGGATGGCTTGAATATTCATATATAAAAAAATTTCATAATAAAAACAAAGTTGTGCTTGCTTTCTTTTTACTTAAGTATCTTGGAAGTAGGCGTGACATATTTCTTTTAGGTCCTCCATGTGAAGAAATTAATGAACACTTAGAGAACTATCAGGAGGATGGGGCATTTCAGCCTTGGCTGATGGTTATTCCATTTCCTCGTAATCCTGACAAGTTTTTCAAACCTACTTACACTTGCCCGTGCCAATATGACCCTTATCACGACAAGATTGCACAATGCCTGGAGGATTCATACAACAAGAATATCCAAAGAAATGGTAAGATCATGCTTACTTTGTTTTTAGATGATGATTATGAAGGTAAGTGTGATATGTTTATGTCATTTGTTGATATATTACCATTCTTATTAGTAATGCTTGATCTTGTTTCCATTGTAGGATTAGAGTTACTCCGATGGCTACATTGGAAGCATGACTTCATGTAGTATTCTGATTTGTTTAATAGTTAGGGTAGGTTTAGGAATAGGTTTTCTTTCAGTTTTACTTCTCACTATTTCTCTTTGTAATAATGCATTCATGAACGCAAGTGGGCGTACCACTAGAACCATAATACGGTTGTTGTCAGGGAAGTCCTCTTGATCATTTTTCTCTTTACTTCTAGTTGAACGTTTATTTTCAAAAACGCAGTATCGTCATGAAAATCCTAAATGGAAAGCAAAGAGATAAATAAATCTAAATCAACCCTGACCCAAGGTACCACGAGTAAGATTGCTTTCTCATCAAATAGGATATTTTTTTCTTTCTTTCAGTTTCCCAAGGGATTTGTTGCATGAGGTTTTCAGATGCACGTTCTGTACATATTTCCTTTTGTTTTTTGGATTTCTTTCCTTTCAAACCTTTCTTCACTAGTGTGTTTTGTTTCCTTTTATGCTTATCAGTCTTTCTTTTGAAATACACATACCTACATTATGAACTATTCAGACAAAGAAAACAAAAAATTCTTTCTCTGAAATGACTACTGAAAATTTGTTTAAACATCAATTATAATATACTTATGAAATTTACAGCCATGATTGAGAAAAAACTGTTGTTTGAAAGAATTATATTGATTTCAGTCTGTAAGTAAAGCATGTCACAATCATCCATTATCTTCTTACGCTGTCCCTGTTCCTTAAGGGAATAACTCAGAAGATGTCTCCCTGCCTTTGAAGGTTGGTTTTGTAAACAAACCATCCCTGAATCTTAATGAAGGATAGTTTTAAAATTTTTCCCAAGGTCTGTAAAAATATGTCCAAAATGTTATAATTTTCAGCGTCACCTCGCTCAATTATATATCTTTAAAAAACTAAACAAATCATAAAAGAGTTGTGGAAAGTGATTGTAAACCCGTCGGGATTCTGAATAGGTCTGTTGGCAGCGGGTAAATGCATGCATGACACCAAGACAACTTCGTCGGGGTACTGAACAGGCCCGCTGGCAGCGAAGCAATGTCAGGTATATGAAAATTCGTAAGTATGAAATCTCTTGATCTTAAAATGTTTTTTATTCTGATCTAGAACTTCTTAGCAGGATACAGATATCAGAGTGGGTTAAATGGAAACCTTGTTGAGGCTATGAATGCCTGCTGGTAGCAGTGGCTCTGTCAACAGTATTGGAGATTTATCTTTAATATCATGACTCGCTTGTCTTAAGAATGTTATCAGTTTTCATCTTTTAAGCACAACTGGAATTATTTGATTGATGATGATGTTTAAACAATTTTCTGGTTGTTTTTGAGTTAGAATTATTCTCATTATCCTAATCTGGATTTGTTCTTATGGCAGAGATAACTGCTTCTACCAGTGTGTCGCCATTTTTGGAAGCCATTTTGCATTTTTATATTTTCCTTACAAGATGCCCACATAAGGGTGTTGAACCCTCAATACTCGTCGCAATCCTTTAAAACAAAATGACACTATTATTTTGCGCATTCACACACTTGCCTCTCGTTTTCATTTTCACGACTGCAAGAGTGAAAACCTTGAATTGGAATTCATGTTGATGGAATTAAAATCATCCTTGGATTGGTATGAATACTCTTGTTCATGTGGTTGTTTCACTTCTAACTCAATAGTGGTCACACATGAATCGAAACACCAAACTTTTATTCACTTTGCATTTTTGGTTGACATGCTTTCAATTTATAAATTCATGATGCAAATGATTTTGGTGTCTTTGATTAAATCTTTGATACAATGGTGGTATGGTATTCTATTGTTTTTTATTAAGTCCTTGGTGCAATGGTTTCATGGAACGCGTACATTTTATGATCAAATCCTTGGTGCTATATTCCAAATGTTGTTTTGTTTTAAATTATACAAATGTCATTATTTGTTCAAACATTCGGATCGACTTGTCAATGGTTTTCAATAGTTATTTGTTTGGCATGCCGTTTATATTGTTTTTAACACACACCAATAGTAATTTGAATCACCATAGCGACCGTCGATTGTACATTGCGATATGAATGTTTTGCATGGTTTCATTTCATTCCACCACCCTCGCACACTTAGGCATTAATGTCTGCCTTGTATTTAGGGCTACCTCTATTTGGGAAAACCAGCGAGCATTCAGTCTTGTGCCTACCCTGTCAAACCCCCTCACTATTTACCCTGTAGACCGTGTGCTCTCTCCTGGCCCCTGTAGTGCAAATTAAACCCCATGGTGTCCAGACTCTGTTATGATTTGATAATGCCATAGGAGACTGCTTAGGCTAACCACGTAATTGCCTCCCAGAGACACGTTTTTGTGTGGGCGATTCTGGGAAAACGGTTTTGAATCAAATCAAACCCTTGAAAACCCAGAACCGAAATTATCCCCTTTACCTTCACCATGAGCGATTTCCTCAAAAATTGGGTTATTACAGATATCTAGCTCGTCCTTTATAGGTCAAATTTCAGATCCTCTCTGTGGTTGTAAGGTGTTTTTTGGGTCTGTGTGCATTTGTTGGAATGTTTATTACTTCTCCAGACCTGGGCCACAACACCTCTCTCACTCGTCCAGCCATGTGTATTTTCCCTCTGTTGAACCCTTGATCAATTCAAAGGGTATTCAACCAGTCTGCCAGCAAATTTTTACATCTACAGGACATGTGATTTTTAAAAGAAGAAAAAATGTGTAAGCAGCTACAACCATCATGATTCGATTTGATTTCACAATGGATGGTATGATTTTGTTTAATTTTAGCATGATTTTACCTTTCTTAAATAAGCATAAACAATTTTGTTGGTTCTGAATTAGTTTTATATAATTCTGTTTTGTTTGAATTGATTCAAAAATGATTTTGTTAGTTTTAAATTAGCTTAGCCGATTGTGTTTGCTCTGAATTAGTTCTATTTCGTTTAAATAGATTCAAAAACGATTATGTTATTTTGATTTCGTTTTGAATTATGTTTGCATTAAATATTTGTTTGTTAAAATCGAATATATCTATGTTTTGATTGAACCGATTTAATACGATTTTATTGCTCTTGAATTAGTATAACGATTGTGTTGGCTCTGAGTTAGTTCGATTCAGTTCTGTTTGGTTTGATCTAGAAACGATTCTGTATGTCTTGAATTAGCATGGTCGATTGTGTATACATTAGATTAATATCGAAGATTGGTTTGATAAAACGATTATGTCTGCTTCGAATTGGTAATAAAAGGTCGTTTGACAGATCGCATATATCCCTGTTACCATTCGGTTAATTAAACATGATTTTGTTTGTTTCAAATTGGCATAAAAGATTTGGTTACTTCTAGTGTGAATGATTTGCTTTGCTTTCAATTAGTGATTAAGGTTTTGTTTAATAGGTTGAATGTATTTTTTTTTATCATTTGGATTGATTTAAAACGATTTTGTTTGTAAATATGACCAGCTATAGAATCGTGAGATTCTGTAGCTAGTCATAAAATTTAGATTTTTGTTAATTTTACAAATAAAACATTATCTAAACTTGTTTATTCTTGTCCACCTACAGGTACATATGAATTTCAATGGGAAATTGGACATGCTGTAGCGGTTTAGAACATATTTTTGTCATATAGTTTTGTTTTAGGTTGTTAGTTTTAGTTAGAAATAGAGATTTGGGAGATTGTTACCAGATTTTTCCAAACAATTTTTGATAATTCCCACAGGGATGTTTTACCCTGTGGCCTTTATATACGCATTAATTTTTGTAAAGAACCCATGACTGTTGGGAGAACAAAGACTATGGGCTTATGATTATACAGACTCGAATGGAAGTGGATGCTTTGTAACAGCTTTAGCTTTCAATTTATCATGCTTTCATTCAAGTTCTGTGCATTTTAATTTGTTATCAAATTATTGACTACTTTAAATATCAAGATTTGTTACATATTGATGCAATATGATTTAAATTTTGTCCATATCTGATGTATCTCATTTTACTCACAGCAATTACTCTGTTTTAATTTAATTAACAGAAGGTTTATCTTCTTTGTTAATTGAATAGTTATGTACAAATCTCCGCACTGGGATTTATCTAAATGTGATTATCTGTAAATTATAAGATTGTTGTTGTTTTATGTCTTGTTTTTTCTGTCATTCGTATTCAAAAGAGCATTGTTGCTTCCTGTTTACAAGAAGCTTGTGGAAAATCGAGTGCGGGCTTCCCCCATTGAACAGCTGAATCGGATACTGTGCACGGGACAAATTGGAAAGCGTTATTACAGGTTAGTCTGGTAGTGTTGTTTAATTAGTTTAGTTAATATATAAATTTCTTGTAATCTGAACGCCTCTCGTTGCTCATCTATATAGTTTAGATTTACAGTTATGATTGTTATGCTTAGTTAGTTTTCATTTTATTTATGTCTCATAAAAATTATAAAAATCCAAAAATAATAGCTTTGCTGTCATAGGATAGTTCACAAATGATTTTTGCAGGTTTTCAATTTAAAACCTGTAATCTATAAATACTGTATATATAGTTTCCGATTTGTATATAGTTTGTTGTAGTTAGTTTTGTCCCTTAGATTAGTTTCTTTAGTTTAGTTTTTCTTTCACTTTCTTAGGACTTAGATCGGCCAACGGAGCCGCTAAACCCGTCGGAGTGGATCATTCCAAATGGCTTGGGTTATTTAGACAACCCCGGACTGGATCCACCCCTCCAGTTGACGAGCGGTCAATTTCGCCCGTCGACATTGTCCTATGCCTCTTTCAAGTTATGTTGTACTTTTCTTACCATACCTTCCATTTCTTGGAGCATCTATGGTTCAACCATAAGTCTATCAACTGGGTTGTCCCAGCTAATTAGAGTCGTACACTTTCTGCCATACAATATCTGGAAGGGGCTTAGCTTAGCCAAAGTTTGATACCCATTGTTATATGCAAATTCTACTAGGTGTAGGTAGTCCTCCCACTTGCTTGGTTTTGTTCTTACATACATGTGGAGCGTATCCTCTACAATTTGGTTCATTCTTTCAGTTTTTCCATCTGTTTGTGGATGATAACTAGTACTGAAATTCAAATTAGTATTTATCCCTGCAAATAATTATTTCCAAAAAGAAGGTGTAAATTTTACGTCTCTATATGAAATCACCATTTTAGGAATACCATAAGGTCTAAAAAATTCTTTCATAAATATTTCAACAATATTTATAGCTTTAAAAGTAGACTTTACAGAAATAAAGTGTGGAGACTTATTGAGTTTATCGATTACAACCATAATAGATTCATTCAGTTTCTCAGCTTTTGGCAATCCTGTAATAAAGTCTAGCAATATGGTCTCCCATTTCCATTCAGGTACTGGCAATGGTTGTAGTAGGCTAGCTAGATGCTGGTGTTCGGCCTTAACCTACTAACAATCTTGGAACCTAGCCAAATATTTTTTTGTTTCGCCCTTCATATTAGGCTAGTAAAATAGTTTTCTAAGTGTTGTTATCGTTTTCTAGTATCATGGATGGCCAGAATATGGTTTCTTATGCACTTCATCCAAGAATTTTATCTTTAACTCGACTGAAACTGGTATGTAAAGTCTGTTTTTTAATCGTAATAGTCCATTTTGGTCGATACTGATATCTGGTTTATCTGAGTTTGCGGTACTATTTTGTAATTTTTCCATTATTTTAGTGTAATTTTTGTCATTAATACCTGATCAATTTCTTCTCTACTGACATTTATTTCAAATAACCCATGGACTCTTCTTCTTAGGGCATCTCCTACCTTATTTTCCTTACCCTTGATATGTCTTACCTCAAAGTTGAATTCGCTCAAGAAGGCTAGCCATCTTGCTTGCCTTCCATTAAGATGTTGCTGACTAAACAAATATTTCACTCTGCTATTATCTGTGAGTAATAGAAATTTTCTGCCCATTATGTAGTGTCGCCACATTTTTAAGGCATGTATTATTGTTGTCAATTCTAAGTTATGAGTGACGTAGTTTCTCTCATGTTCTTTTAAATTCCGAGGCTCATAACAAATCACGTATCTTTCTTGAGTTAGGACACCACCTAGTCCTTCTTTACTCTCATCAACGCAGACGATAAAGTCTTTATCTGGGTCTACTACCTTCAATATGGATGCAGTTGTCAATAATTCCTTCAGCTTGTTAAAACTATATTGACACTTCTGTGAGCAATTAAACTTGGTCCCTTTTTTTTTAGTGATGTCATAGGGTAGGCTATTTTGAAAAACCCCTCTATAAATATGCGATAATATCCGGTGATTCCCATGAATGATTGGATATCCACTACATCCTTAGGTACCGACCATTCCATGATGGCCTTTATTTTCTCAGGGTCGACTGCAATGCCTTCTGCTGAAATTACATGTCCTAGGTATTGTATTTTCTTTTGATAAAAATCACACTTAACAAATTTGGCGTACAGTTTGTGTTTCCTCAAAGTTTATAGAACTATTCTTAAGAATTCTTCATGTTCTTCCTCCATTTTAGAATAGACTAGAATATTGTCGATAAATACGAGTACGAACTTGTCTAAATACTGATTGAAAATACTATTCATCAGGCACATAAATGTGGTTGGTGCGTTACTGAGTTCGAAAGGTATGACTACCAATTCGTGTTGTCCATATCTTGTTTGAAATGTTGTTTTGTTTATGTCCTCATATTTTATCCTAACTTGATGATAATCGGATCGTAAATCCTACTTGATCGAACAGATCATTTATCATTTATCGTAAATCCTACTTGATCGAACAGATCAGATGATAATCGGATTTTGAAAATATCTTGGCCCCACCTACTTGATCGAACAGATCATTTATCCTAGGTATAGGGTATTTGTTCTTAATAGTCATTTTTTTCAATTGTTTGTAATCGATACATAGTCTTAGAGTACTGTCTTTATTTTTCACAAAGAGTATTGGTGCTCCCAATGGTGAAACACCTGGTCTGATATACTCTTTGTCCAATAACTCCTGCAGTTGTATTTTTAATTCTGTCAATTCTGGTAGACTCATTCGGTAAGGTGCTTTCTAGATGGGAGCTGAACCAGGTAGTAGGTGTATGGACAAGTCTATTTCCATTATAGGAGGTAATTCTGGTATCTCATCAACAAATACATCTTTGAATTCACGTCTGGACAACAAATTCTTCCAAGTTGGGATTATCTTACTTTTTTAACAGATTCATTATTTGAATGGCATAAACTTGACAACCCTTTCTCATGCATTTCTTGAATTACATTATGGTGACTTGTCTAACTGATACAGGTTTTGGTATACCTTGGGTTATTCTAGTAGTGTCATAATTGTATTTATAATTAAGTGTCTTTGTATAACAATCTAGAACTGCTTTGTTCTTTTCCAACCAATCCATTCCAATAATCATATCATAAGGTCCTAGTGGCAGAATATTCAGATTTCTTTTTATGTTATTACCATCTAAACTAAATTCAAAATCAGAAATAAAGTCAACCACTTTCCTTTTAGTTCTTGTTGCTAACTATACCATCCATGATTTTGCGTGTTTCATCCTCTTAAGTTTATTTGACTCTACTACTCCAGGAGTGATATAACTTAACGTAGCTCTAGGATCAATTAATATAGAAATTCGGGTGTTATTGATTTTACCTTCGATTTCCACCACAGAGGACTGGTGGTCCACTTGTTGACCATCAATGGTTGCATTTATCCAATGCAGGCTTCTGCCTACATCACCCACCGTCAAAGCTTCCTGCAAATTATGAACAACAGTTCTGTTTGTTGTGTTTAAACGTGGATAGTTCCTTCTGAGATGAGGTTCTCCACATTTCCATCATTTTAACAATTCCTGGGGGTTGTCCCCAAACTTCTTTGTTACGAGGTTTATTGGTTTACCACCTCCTTGTGTGCTTGGATGGTTTGAGTGAAAATTGTTTCTAAGAAATATTTTTGATGCATTCCGATAAGGAGTTGGCTGGTCTCCCTTCTTCCACTAGTTCATTCGGTCTTTTTTCTTATCCTTCCAAGACTTGGGAAACTATGCTCGTTGTTTGTACTAGTCATAGCACATTAGTTCTTTTCTAAATAATTCACTCAAGAACTTGGGGTTGTCAAACTCAATTCTGTACCTGTAGGATTGTGGTAAACATCTTAGGAACCACTGGATTTTTACCTTGTCCTCCCAAATATAAGGTACAAACCTTAGTAATTCCAGGAACTTATTTATAAGGTCCTCCATTGTTATCTGACCAAGTTGTAACTCATAAAATTATTTGGTTTTCCTTTCATAGTAGCTCTCAAATAGGTACTGTTTCTTGAAATATTTCTTAAAGTCGGACCATTCCATCTATTTCTCTTTTAGGCCTTTGGCCAATTTCATATCCTACCACCAAATGGTGGCTTTTCCTTTCAGATTGTAAATGACCATTATAAACTTCATGTTGCTGGAATAGTTGTATATCTCGAAATATTTTTTTATGTCTAATAACCATGCCTCAGCTTCCTCCCCTGTTTTAGATTCTCCATCAAAGGAAGCTGGTTTAATTTTCTTAAATTCTCCTTCAAGGTGGTCTACTTGTTTTCTTTTTCTGTCCATTTTTTTTTCCCTCAGTTGAAGGTGTACCTTCAGATGAATTGTCTCTTTTTTCTTCTTCAGGCCCAGAATTCTTAGAGGCCCTTTTGGTGAACTCTTCTTCATTTTTATCGTCCTTTGGGATTTTCTTCGTCACTATACTACACAACAGGACTTCATTTATCTCATGTTGTTCCTACTGTGCCTTCTTCAGTTTTTCATTGTCGACTTTGAAAACCTACAACTCAACAATGAGTTTCCTCATCGTTTCTAGAAATTCAGTAGGGGAGCTTTCGTCACTATTTTGTCTCTGATTTTCAGGAAGTCTTTGTTCAGGATTCCCATCAAGTATGGTTTTTGCGTCATCCTGTGCTGCCATGATCAACACAAAACAGAAAAGGGTTTTCTGTTTGCAACAATAAAGGTTTTATTAGTTTTACATAAACAAAATTATGTGCTAAGAAATCAGGTGGCCCTGTTCAAGGTCCAAGTTTTGTAACGTTTTCTCTGATACCATATGTAATGTACCTCTAATTACCATAAAATAAAATAAAATTATTTGTGGTCATAGATTCTCAAATTAAAGGCATACTTAACTCAAATCTTGTTACAAGGAGCTTAAGCACTTCTTCTTTCACGTTAATAATTATCAAAGCTATTTTATAAGTGAAATTATAAGACTTTATCTCCTCCTCGAAACCTTAACTCCTTGTAATCATATAAGTGTTTTCTTTTATCCTAACCGCATAGGCTATACTCTTGTCCTTAGCAAACTATACATATATATACCAAAGTGTTTATGAAACAGCCTACATATATATGTCTAAAGTCAAAATACCACTGCGCCATAAAATATTTAGACATCAATTTATCTACATGTATATAGCTATTGCCTATTACATTGCGCCACCAAATATTTACGCAACATTCGATATGTATAAACATACTATTACCAAAACATATTGCACCATAAAACGTTTAAGCAATATCCTATATTTATATAAGTCCATTGCCAAATATACTCCACCAGCAAGGCCTAGCATGAGATGAGTACTAAGAATGACCCTTGATAAATTTTGGAGTGGCCAATACGTTTCTTCGGGTATGGGGGGCAGAGAACATAATGTGCTTCTTTCCATCAACGTGGTCCTAGAACGTGTGAATTCCAGGCGTGGAGACGGTAGTTAAGAATCAAGTTCTCACCTCACCCTCTTAGGGACAACTATCATTTAACTCTTGAGAAGAGGCTTACCTTTCCTTAATGGAATATCGATGAGTACGATGAACCCTAACCAAACTTAGAACGAGAAGATTGAACTGTCTGCCAAATCCATTTTATGTGGATTAAGGGGGGACTAACTTGGGATATGGTCGAAAAGGTGTAATGACCCTTCTGCCAAAGATTTTAAGACATTTTGGAAATAGCTCCTTGGGATTATCACGAGCTTAAAGTGTCCCTTCGAAATCTAGCCACCTTACCCTAGCTACAGTCTTACACACCTCCATTAAACATCCGTAGACTAGTGGATGGGCACTAGAACTACCGTTTTCATTAGTCTTCTTTCGATATCAGCTCTATGTGCTCCCTGCAAATAAGGTCGAGTTATCAAATATTCTCTATAACTTCTTAATGCTTAAGTAGTGGACTCATTCTGGAATCAAACGTAATTGACCGGACCTCTGCCATTGGGACTCCACATAATAAGGTAAGATCATTTGGTTAGGTGCTTTTAGGAACTCTCTGTATTATAAAAAAATCATTTTGGTTGCTGATTCGTTCGACGTGAAGGTTACTTGAAAATCTAAAGCTTGAATAATGGAAAGGTTATGCATTTCTTGATGTCTCTGTTTTACTTTTCTTTTAGTTACAATCACTGCATTCTTTGTTGTCTTAATGTATACGCCACCCCTCAATAGGTTTTAGTAAATGATATCTAGTTTATCCGAGGGAGGGTAGAGTCTCACGAAAGAAATCCCTTCGCGAAATGTACAAGGCGTTGTATAATTCCCTTCATCTCTATTATGGTCTCAACAGGTTGCATAGTGTTGAACTAAATACCTCTGTGATTCTAGCATGCTAAGATAACTCTTCAATACCAGCAAATCCCCTTGACATTTCTCAACTGTTATTTGTCATCTTCTCTATCCCTACAACTTGAACCCAGTGGCTAGGGTTTTCTGTATCAATCGTTGAATTAATAATATATCCCTTGTAAATTGTTACTGGTGGGTTTATAACTCAACTATCAAGTAGATTTTGTCCCATGTGGAAAGAAATAAGTTTACGCCGTCTATGCACAACATGCTTGTCCATTTTTGAAAGGTAGTCTAAGATCGACAATTACATATGTTTCTCGGTTTATAACACAAATTAATATACACTGTCCATGTATAAAGGGACTTAGTACAGTTGCTCTGGCTATTCAGTATTTATGACCACTTTGTAAAGTTTTCCTTGTATTGCTTTAAATCGTTTTTCTCTTGAATTGATACACAACACTAATGATGGGCCCTATTTGATGCGATGGTACCCATCAATGAGTTGTTACCCATCCATACTCAATCCTGAGTGATTGTCCCACCGGAAAATAACAAGGAAAGGTCATGCGAGCCGGGGTCGAAAGCTAAGTAATGTCTTGGCAAGTAATGTCTTGGCATGATGTGTTAAATACACAATTATCATTCTTCTTCAAGTTTAATAATAATAAATAAATAATAGTTAATGATTAATAATGAAGATACACCTTTCTGATGAAAGGTCACATTTCTTCATGAAAGGGAACCTATGTGTGGGAATATAAGGCCCTCATTCTCAGTATCAATCTTATTCATTATTATACTTTTATTATTCAATATATCATTTATTATCCTATATGGATATATTTATATTTCAAGTATTTTGGATTATTAACTCATGAGCGAGGTTGGTTCACCACAATCAAGAAGTTGGAGGCTTCAATGTTAAATAATCTTACTCGGTGAAAAAACAACATGCCTCTCTCTCGCATGATGATATTTGGAGGAAACGTTGGGGGATTGATATGTGGTTGAAGGTAGGGACCTTTCTATGGTTAATGACCCATGGAAAAATCCTAATCTATGACCATCTCATTTGTCATGGATTTTGAGGAATAGGACTAAATGTATTGTGTAGCGAGGATAGTGAAACCATGGAGAACCTACGGAACACTTGCATCTTCATACAAATTATCTAAGATCAAGGAGCTAATGCTTTCATGAAAACCGATAAGACGATGGACTCTATTAGGATTATTAACTTCTCTTGGAGTAGTCAGGGTTTTAAATTT
>ML777890.1:1190569-1201552 GCA_009831015.1 Picea engelmannii | reverse complement strand
ATATATATATATATATAATTCCCTCTCCTTCTTGAATAAAGCTCAAAATGAAAATTAAGAATAAAGCTAAAAATCAAAATTAAGGTTATAATTAAAATTGATTAAACTGAATTTAAAGTTAAATTTGAAATTATGTTTATTATTAAAGTCCAAACTAAAATTATAAAAATGTTTTTTTAGTTAAAATTTTACATTAATACAATCTTAAATTCTAGTTTTCTCTTCACAAATCACTATTTTTTCATGATTATGGACCACACTAATTAGTTTGAAATGTTGAAATTACAAATATGGATGCCATATATCCCAAATATTCCATAAACATTAATACTACCACAATCACTCTACTTATAATGACATGAATGTGACATTGGTGTATGAATTGATCTACAAAATATGTCTACAGTAAAATTTGCCACAAAAGACTCTAAAAAAGTTTACATTCATTTGACCCAAAAATGTGGTGACACCACTTATTATGCTATTTAATGTTGAAAGTGAATAGCATGCAATATATCCAAGGATATCATAGCAAAACCCCAATATTTTATTAAATCCAAAGCTCTTAAGGTAAAGAAGCACCATACAATAATCATTTTATGGAAGAATAAACTCTTGTACACTTACCACTTTAAGGGAGAAATCTTGAAATGATCAATGTTCCAATACATTAACAAGGCATAGTCTAAAAGTTCTATGTTTTTTACTTTTTCCAGTGATTACGAATGGAATCCGACAACTCAATTGTTGGCCAAATCACAATTTATAGTGCTCAAATCATGTTTCAGAATGCATAAATAGATTCAATGCCCTCATAAACCACTGAAATCTGTCATTCTAACTATTTCTCTAAATCTCTGAACGATTTTTGGACAAAACCCAACGAAAAATATGTCTGAAAAAAGGCAAAAATGTAAAACGTTAAGAGTACATACATTAACAATATTTCACACATCCCATAAGTAGGAATCCATCTATATTTAACTATTGGTGGCTATCAGACTAATGAGTATGCCATATTTTATTTATTGCACAATAACTAGCTAATAAACCTTATTTAACAATAATTAACACAATATATCAATCTACATTACATTAAATGGTCATCATTCCTATCATATTATTTACTTTAAGGGTCTTTTAAACATCACTAGTGGGATTCAACCAAACAACACCTTAATTGTATTTCTCATCCAATTTTGAATTGAGGAGGTGAAGGCTTTCATAGAGTCAATGTTATAGCTTCCTCCCAAATAGTGATTTTAAGTCACTCATAGAGTCTAGATAGAAAAATATTCAGTCTGATACCTCAATAATGCGGTGCTCTTGGGCGCATAAGTCAATCACCTAGGGGCAACACTTCTTCACCTTTTGATGATGAATTAAATATATGTAAAATAAATGGTTCCCTTGGTATATAAGGTGAACCGGGACTAAAATAAATTATTCTTACCTTTTCTTCTGAAGTTGTGTGTCTTGGATGTTTTCTTTTCTGAGTTTTCATTTTACATTCATGGCAGTTTTGTTTTTAGGGTTTTCTGAAGAATAACGAGTGTGCCTTCACCTTCCTTCATGGTTTCCTCCTAGTGACTCTGTTTTCCATGCTTCCACCTCTGAGAGCAAGCTTATCTCATTATCTAGCCACTCTCACAGAGAGAAAATCATTTCCTTCAAGTTTTCTGAGGCAAAAGGGAGGGCACACCAATTGGGGTTTGCACCCTTGCTGGTTTCTTCTTTGTGGGAATGAAGTGAGTTATCCCTCTTCCATGGCTGCACTGGGCTTCTCCCACTCACCCCCGGAGGTCACTTTGAGATCTTCAAAACCTCTTGGCCACTCTTGGGTCACCCCGGTCTGGATCCCCATTTTCTTGGTCACCCAAACTAATGGTGTGCTCCTGTTCAGATTTGCGCCCCTGTGGAGAGTTTTTGGTCAGAAGTTGAGCTATGGCTTGTATTCTCACCTTCTCCTATGGATCACCTTCTTGGGCAGATCAATTGGTATCAATTGGTATCAAAGCCTAAAGATCCATGGAAAAGCTTCTCATCTTGAAGATTGAGCCAAATGTTTTTGGGGTTTTCATGAAATAATCGAGAGTTTGCCCATTCCAGGGTTTCCATTTTATGCAAGAAGCTCCATAGATATCATAATCCCCAAGGGCGCCCAAATCTCCATTGCCACAGAGAGGAGTTTCAAAGATCTAAAACAATATAGATCTCTCCCTCTAGACTAGTTCAAGCTCTGTTGCCTCAGGGTTTTGAGTCCTCTGTTCTCAAAACAAAGTCCTTTGTTAAACATTGCAACCTAGGGGCACATTTTCTCTTCAGCAGGCCTCACAATTCCTCCATGCAAATATCCTTTGAAAGTCGACTCAGATTCCAACACATCAAATCCCATCCAAGATCTTACCTCTGTCCTTAATGAGCTGCTCAGAATGCAACAAAAAAACAATCCAGATCCATTCCCATTCGACACTCGAATCGAGCTACCCAAGTTTGTTGGGAAAACCAATGGTGAAATGGTGGATTCTTGGATACATGTCCAGGCCTATTGACCTATTTCAATACAAGTCCAGGCCTTACTGAGGAAAGAAAACCCCAGATTGTCGCCTTGCAATTAGAATTATTGGCACAAACTTGGTGGGATAGAGAGCAAGAGAAGACCACATTTTTTATAGAGGTTGGGGATGATCGAGAATCCTCTACTTCGCAACCCATCAAAACCTGGGCTTGGATTTTTGAAGCTTTGAGAAAATGATTCTACCCACCTAGGTATGTGCAATCCTTATGGATCAAATGGCACCAACTTCGAAAACTCCCTTCACAAGGAGTGCAAGGCTACATATAATTATTTTTCAAGATGTGCCTCTTACTTCATTTTCTAGATCCGAAGAGGCACTCATATTAAAATGTGTGGATGGTTTATTAATTCAATTCCGTCGAGAAGTAGAGTTGTTTGAAAATCCAACTTTAGATAAAACGTTTCAGAGATCTTTGGCTATAGAAAGTAAAGTTGCTCCTAGAGGTCGTATTCCTTAGTTCTGCCACTACACCGACCCCCCCCCCTTGCCTCTCAACCATCCAACTCCCATCCCTCAGCCCGCTTTCCACCTCCTCGGACTCAAAACCCCACACCCAATAGAACTACAAGGACACCCTTGTGCTCATTCCAAAAAACTACTTTACACAATTCATCAGAGTGTTGAATCCTCCAAAATCTAAAAACCAACAAAACTCTACCTAGTCAGCTCATTACGCCTTCCCAAGTAGAATATACCGAAGAAGTTCCTTTGGAAAATCCCACAAAATTAGATCCCTCATTGATTCTAATGACCTAGGAAGATTTGAACGCATCCACCCAACCCCTCTTCACCCATAACTACCAAATCAAAAATGCCTTGGCTTTACTGATTATGTACAATGGAAGCAAGAAAAATTTGGTGTCTCAATCCCTTGTCAAATGCCTTAATCTTGTCACCACTCCACATCTGCAACCCTATCAACTCGGATGGGTCCAAAAAGATGGCCCTCGCCTCCAAGTTTCCAAGCGTTGTCTGGTTACTTTCACCATAGGCCAATTCAAAGATATTGTCCTCTCTGATGTCTCCCCCTTGGATTTTTTGGATTTTCTACTCGGCATCCCATACCAAACCCAAATAAATGCTATCTATCTATCCAAATCCCTCTAGTAAAAAATTACCAAAGAAGGATACACTTATATCTTAACTGCAGCAAAACCCAAACCCCCTTCTACCAAAGAACAAATCCCACATGTACACTTAAACCAATGTGTCTCTCTCTGTTTGGTGCACCCAATAACACCAAACAATACAACACACCATGTTCTCGAAAATATGACTCGCCTCCTCCATGAGTTCGTAGAGGTATTTCAACCTTTCGAGGGACTTGCCCCCTCCCACCACATTGACCATTCCATTCATCTCATCCCTGGATATGGTTTATCTAATGCCCCTACTTACCGGTTGTCCCCAACAGAAACAGAGGAAATGGAAAGAGAACTGACCGACCTCATCAACTTTGGCCACATCCAACCTTCATCTTCTCCCTGTGCTTCTGCCGCCTTTGTCATCCCTAAACAAGATACCTCAGAAATGTGCATTGTCACTAATTATCGAGCCTTGAACAAAGACACAATAAAAAACCATTACCCCCTTCCCCGGATTGAGGAACTACTCAACACCCTCCAAGGAGCTAATTGGTTTACTAAATTTGATTTTACATATGGATACCATCAAGTTCGAATGAACCCAAATGATGTTTGGAAAACAGTGTTCAAGACCAAATTTGGTCTTTTTGAGTGGAAAGTCATGCCTTTCGGTCTCACCAATGCCCCAGCCACTTTCATGAGGCTCATCAATGACATATTCAGAGCACATTTGGGTCGATTTGTGGTCATCTACTTAGATAACATTCTCATCTTCAGTCAGACATGGGACACTCACATGTAACATGTCCGACAAGTTCTCCAAATTCTCCAAGAACACAAGTTGCAAGTCAAAGAGAAGAAATCATATTTTGGTCAGACTTCAGTCCCCTATCTCATTTTTGTGGTCATATCAGAGGGTATTCAACCAGATACAACCCACATCCAAGCATTGAAACAATGGCCTCTACCTTCTTCAGCTAAGGAGTTGAAAATCTTTTTCGGTGGAATCAATTTCTATCGTAAGTTCATTCCCTCTTTTTCAAATCTTGCTCGACCTTTTCTTAGCTCAAAGATGCCCTCTTCTCATCCCCTATTTTACATCTTCCATACCTCTCCCAACCCTTTGAGATTGAGTCTGAAACCTCACAATATGCTATTGGTGTCGTACTTAAACAGGGAGGACACCCCATTGCTTATCACTCTGAAACCCTGTCCGAGGCAAAGGAAAATTATAGTACTTATGACAAGGAATTTTATAGTCTGGTGCAAGCACTCAAATAATAGATGCATTATTTTTTGGGTAAAGAAACCATTCTGCATACCGACCACCACCCTTTGATTTTCATCAACCATCAATCAAATATTCAAGAACAAAGGCCCCTTAAATGGGCCTCCTACATTCAATAATTTCACTTAGTCATCAGATACAAGAAAGGCACTTCTAATAAAATGGTTGATTTGCTAAGTCGACCACTCCAGCTCTTTCCATTATAGAAGTGCGTTGTGATACTTATGACACATGGAAATATCAATATGAGCTACTGACACCGACTTTCGAGAGATTTTGTAAGATTTGCAAAGCCCCACAGTGATCAATCAGACCCCCTTCCTAGACTACACTATTCGGGATGGGTGGCTATATAAGCTGAATTTTCTATGCGTTCCACACTCAGAAGACCACCTCTTGCTCATCAGGGAAGCACATGTTTTAGCCTATGGGGACCACTTTCAGACCACAAAGACCACCCAACATCTGCAATGCTATTTTCATTGGCCTTCCATGCAGCCTCAAGTTGAAAAATTTATCAAAGCTTGTGCCTTATGCTCACAATCCAAGCCATCTAACCAGAATCATGGGTTGTATCATGCTGTCAATTCCTTCTCGGCCTTGGGAGTCAATCTTAATGGAATTCCTCGGTGGACTTCCAACAACCCAAAATAAACATGATGCACTCTGGGTAGTGGTATGTCGCTTCAGCAAAATGGCACTTTTATCCCATGGAGAAAGACTACTACAGCAGCACAAACAACGAAACTCTACTTCTGTCGTGTCTAGCCCCATTTTTTCCTCCTAAGAAATATCATCTCAGACAAAGATTCTTGCTTCCTCAGTACATTTTGGATGACCATATCGGTGCTATTGGGGTGCCACCTCAAGTTTTCTACAGCATTTCATCCTCAAACGGATGGCCAAACAAAGGTTGTCAACACAGTCTTGGTGCATGCTCTCTGAACTCACTTTGGGTGCAGCAAACAATGGAACAATTACTTACACATTCTCGAGCATAGATACAACAAGGCAACACATTCTTCTACAGGATTTTCACCTTTTGAAGTCTGCTTGGGCTTCCAACCAGCATCTCCAACCGAGCTCCCACTCAATTGGGCTCCTCAAGGTACCTTCCATCAACAACAGGAACAACTGTAACCTCAATGAGATCTCCAACAAATTGCACAACACCATAGTACAGTCACATCAGCACTCAAAGAAGCCCAATATCATGCCAAACAATGCCATGACAAACAAAGAACCTTGAGGGCCTTTCAACTAGGGGATCAAGTCATGTTACACTTGGATAAGAAGCGCTTCAAAGGCCACCATCACAAGATTCTGCCAATCAGATATTGTCTGTATACAATACTCAACAAGATTGGAGAAAATGCATATAGGTTGCATGTGCTACCACAAATGGGAATCCACAATGTCATTAATGTAAATCACTTAAAGTTGTTTGAGCCTTCGGAAGAACCAGTCACCATCACTCATCGAGTGGAAAAAATTCCCGATTTCCAACTCCCATTGGTCAAAGACACTATACTGGACACTCAAAGGCGCTCTACAAGACAATAGACTTACACTTCATATCTGGTAGCCCGCCAAGGACAAACTCTAGATCAAGCAAAGTGGATCACAATTGATGTATTGCACAACAAGTTGTTGCATCTTCTCATGGAAGCCGTGACGCTTCCATATCTAAACAGGGAGGAATTGGGCCAAGGAGTCCACCTAGGGGAACGCCTACCAGGGGCACACAAGTCAATCACCTAAGCGCAACACTTCTTCACCTTTTGATGATGAAATAAATATATGTAAAATAAATGGTTCCCTTGGTATATAAGGTGAACCGGAACTAAAATAAAGTATTCTTACCTTTTCTTCTGAAGCTATGTGTCTTGGTTGTTTTCTTTTCTAAGTTTACATTTTACATTCACGAAAATTTCGTTTTTAGGGTTTTCTGAAGAATAAATAGTGTGCCTTTCTTCATGGCTTCCTCCTGGTGACTCTGTTTGCCATGCTTCCACCTCTGAGAGAAAGCTTATCTCATTAGCTAGCCACTCTCTCAGGGAGCAAATCATTTCCTTAGAGTTTTTTGAGGCAGAAAGGAGGGTGCACCAACTGGGGTTTGTGCCCTTGTTGGTTTCTTCTTTGTGGGAATGAAGTGAGTGCACCCTCTTCCATGGTTGCACTGGAGTTCTCCCACTAATCCCCGAAGGTCACTCTGAGATTGCCAAAACTTCTTGGCCACTCTCAGGTCACCCCGGTTTGGATCCCCATTTGCTTGTTTACCCAAACTAATGGTGTGCCCGCGCCACTGAGGAGAGTTTTTGGTTAGAACCCGAGGTCTGGCTTGCGTGGTCACCTTCTTTTGTAGATCGCCTTCTTGGGCAGATCAACTCTTATGTTTATTAAGTCTACATTATAGCTTCCTCCCAATAGGATTCCATAGAGTCTATGTTATAGCTTCCTCCTAAATAGTGATTTTAAGTCACTAGTAGAGTCTAGATAGAAAAAAATTTGGTCGGATATTTCAATAATGTAGTGCTCTTATGTTTACTATGAAGTCACCATTTATTGAAACTTTAGAAATCTCTTCTCATTTGAGAGAAATGAGACCCTACCAAGTAGAAAGTGATTATGTTTTGTTTTTCATGGTAATTTACTACGTCCCCAAAGCATAATGACATCTTTATTCCCTTTATAATCATACACAAACCCCACCATGCCACCTATCGCCTTCTTGTGCATGGTATTGGCGCGTTGCATCGGTCATCAGTCCATATCGTATATGGTAAGCGCCATATATACATGATGGGAATGGGGCATATGCACACCCATATGCATGGTCATCCCTGCTGCCTGTTCTACAGGGAGTGGGCCGTTCTACGGGATGGTATTTTCAAAAACTATAAAATACTGCCTTTAGAATTATAATGTTATTCATTTAACCTGCTATTCGTTAGAGAGAGTATTTAGAAATTACAACGGATACTATTCGTTAGAGAGAGCATATGTAGAACGGAAACTATTCATTTAAACTACAATCAATACTATTCATTTAACTAAGATTAGTCAGAGAGTATTTAGACTTACAACTGATACTATTCATTTAAACTACTCCAGTATTTAAAAATTACAACAGAAAGAAACATAATAATAATTAAAAAATTACAAGCTCATATCCCAACTTTAAAGTGGAAAACGTTATTATCACACAAAGATAATAATGATTAAGAAATTACAAGTTCATATCCCAACATTAAAGTGGGATACGTTATTATCATATAACTTTAAAGTGGGATAAGTGAAAGTTATATACAATGCACAAAATAAAAGTAAAGAGAGCAACAGTACACAAAATTACCATAGAAGACGTCAGGAAAGAGTACACAAACTATTTGAAATATACAGTGCACAAAATAAAAGTAAACAGAGCAACAGTGCAGGCTCATGGTTGTGTAGCAAGTTGTTCATCTCTGCATATGGGACAAGAGATTTTAGGACTAAACCATTCGAGAAGGCAGTGTGAATGATACTAATTGTTTTGCACTCTCCCCTTTTATCGTAACAAATTTATCGTAACAAATTATGCAATCACTTCATCACCATTTGCATTGTCCTCCCAACGAATTATAACGTCCCGCAAACCATCCACTACTTCTGCAGCATTACTACTTCCAACTTCACTCATCGCAAACCTGATGATAATTTCATGTTCGAAATTGAAGTTATATATATTCTCTTGTAGATGGTGCATGATTTCATGCCAGCTAAATCTGGAATTCCATATAATTTGGGTGGAGTGCTGAATTTGGAGTTCCGAGGAAAAATACATTATGTATCGAATTACAATTATATCTTCAGGCAATGTAAATGTTGTAAGATAGTCTTCACTCACATTTTCATTACTTCTGGTGCGCTGTACCATCTCCCCTCGCCATCGTTCATCTAATTCACTTATATTAACATTCTCTGATAAATTCTCTAATTCCCCCAAATGTTGTTCAAAATTATTAACATTCTCTGATAAATTATCGAATGCCATCGTCGCCAAATCTTCTCCAACATTATTAACAATCACTCTCGACACCAAATGTTGTCCAACATTTTCATCTTCGATTCGGTTCGTTTTGCTTGTTATGGCCTCTGCTGAGTTTTGTAATCTCCTCATAATATCAGAAATAATGCCTACGTTTACATCGGCTTCCACATTCCTCATAATATTTAGAACTTCTTCTCTGTCGCGCTCCATGTTAATATGAACTTCTTCTCTGTCGCGCTTCCATGCTAATATGTCAAAATAAGCGAATTCAAATATTAATGTAGAATTTCCCGCACTCAAGAATCCATATAATGATATTAATGTAGAATTTCCCGCACTCAAGAATCCATATAATGATAGAATTCAGTCAGAAACCGGCAAAACCACTCAATGTTACTATAGAATTTCCAGCATCCAAGATTTGAATCTGTCTGATACGCCCAACTACCATCTGCTGGAATTATAACTTTTTGTGTGTAGGAATATTAATTTGTAGTGGTATTATATATGGTTTTTTTGGTTATATAGTAAGCAATCACTTTTCAAAGCCGACAATGGTTATTAACATAATTTTAAATCACTTGAATTATAGTTAGACCTAATTTTTTTAAGTAATTTAGAGTTTGTGTAGATGTGGTGTTGAAGGGTTTTATTATTTTTAAATGATTTGCATATTGTCATTTTTTAAGTAATTTGGAGTTTCTGTAGATGGAGTATTGATGAGTTTTATTACTTTTTAAATGATTTGGAGTTTTCCTAGAGAGAGTATTGATAAGCTTTATTATTTTTAAATGATTTGGAGTTTGAGGAGGATTAATGGGCTTTTAATTTTTTTTTTAAAGATAATTAGAAGATTGTAGGTTGAAGGTAAAATGATCTATCTTACTTTAGTTATTAACAATTGTAGTAATTATAAAAATAGTGAATACAAAATTAAATAAAGAAATAAATTGATATAATCATAATGTTTATCATATTTTATTAATATTATATATTTAGATCAATTTAATCATAGGAGGATTGATAGAGTTCTTACCATTTATTTTGAAAAGTTATTTGGAAATTGGGTAAAGGAAGGATTGATATAATTTTATTATTTATTTTGAAAGTGATTTTATAGGTTATGCATACCACTTAAATGGAAAAGTTCTTAAAAGCTAGAAAATTTAAGATTGTGCTAGTGCCATCCAAATCTATTCATCAACAACCCTAAATGTGTCTAAGATCTATGAAGCCCTTGGTATGGCAGCCATGGTTGGGCTCTGAGGGGGCTGGACCCCTCTTCTTTCCAGAATGTTCTCCTCCTCGGCTCCAACTAAAACTCTAAGTGTGTCTCGGAGGGACATCCAATGAGATATCATCCTCAATCACAAGGGAATACATAAGAATTACTAGAATAGGATGTCCAAATGGAAAAACCTTCTCAGAAAAATGGAAAACCCTCAAATTGAAACTGGTCCAATGTATACAAAAGGAAATTGGCATGCCTAGGTATGAAATTCACTCATAGAGGGTGGGAAATTATGTTGAGTATATGAGAGATCATGCGATCATGGGAAATTCCTTGGACTCTAGCCTATAGAGAGGGATCTCATTGTCTGGATCAACTGGAAACCCCAAGACATCTATGAAGTCAAGCTCAAATCCAATGGATTTTTTACAACCATTTTCCAAACTCAAGCTCAGTTCGAATGGCTCTTTTACAACCATTTTCCATGACCACAAGGATCATGAAATAATTTTTGAAAACAGACCCTATTTTTGAAAACTGAAGCCCTAAATGACAATGGGGTGGCAACATGCATTTCCACCTTTTGGAACCCATCTCTTTGGAAAATTTCTTTGCTACTCCAAGAATCCTTTCATCTAAATTTAGTCCCATAGGGAAGATTCTTTGGGCTTTATCACCTTGTCCAACCAGATCATAAAAAATATGGTACTTTTTTTATATAAAAATCGACTATAGTCCCTCTATGCCTACAGGACTAATAATATATA
>ML777890.1:1172854-1190218 GCA_009831015.1 Picea engelmannii | reverse complement strand
TATAAACTTTTCACTTTTCCATACTTATATAACTTTTTTATAATAATATATATTAACTTTTCACTTTTCCATAGTTATATAACTTTTTTATAATAATATATATGAACTTTTCACTTTTCCACACTTATATAACTTCTTTTATAGTAATATATATGAAATTTTCACTTTTCCACAATTATATAACATTTCTGCTTTTTTTTTGTTATCAAACTTTAAGGCGTTGGCTAAACATTCTACCTTTTGGGTTTTTTGGATCTAATTTTGGACAAAATCATTATTTTCTATTATTTAAACTTTATTTTTGAATGCATAAATGGATTCAGCGTGGTGAAAAACCCCTGCGGCACTCAGATTATACAAATTTAACCACTCAAATCTGTATATCCAACAATTCATCACCAGATTTCGGGCAAAATCAAAGAGAAAAAGTTGTCGAAAAACAACCAAAAGGTAGAAGTTTATACTACTGCAAACTATAATAGTCCCTTATGGACCCTTAATATAAAACCCACCAAAGGGAAATTTACAAACTTCCATATAGAAATTTTTGGCTCACTTTAAAAAACATTTTGGTCTTCTCACTTAAAAAAAATAGAAATTAATCTTTTCACTTTTATAATTATTTGTAACTAAATGAAACTTCAATATTGTTAATATTTTTCATTACACCAAAACCTGCAGGTGTTAGTAAACTTCCAAATCAACAACATCACCTTGAGTGGGAGGTTAGTCCCATGTTCCTAGCATGGCGGTTAGTCCAAGAGAGGTGTGGCGGTTAGTCCAACACCCCTAGTCCACGAGAGGTGCAGTGGTTAGTCCAACACCCCCCCCTCTAACGTAACTCAAGGGAATTGAACCTCAAAGAAGGCTCTGATACCATGTTAACATTTTCCATTACACCAAAACCCGCAGGTGTTAGTAAACTTCCAAATCAGCAACATCACCTTGAGTGGGTGGTTAGTCCCATGTTCCTAGTGTTGCGGTTAGTCCACGAGAGGTGTGGCGGTTATTTCAACACCCATATTCCAAGAGAGGTGTGGAGGTTAGTCCAACAACGATCTATGTAGGCCTATCTATGGACTAGATAATCATTTAATGAAATAGCATAACAATATACTAAATATTAAAGGATTAAATCACAATATCATAGAAAGAAGAAAGAATTGTAATTGCACAAAAATGTTGCGTTCATGTGATCAACCTTGATCTTTATAACAATACATAGCCTCATAGAAAAAACAGTTAGTTTCTCCTAATTTAACGCTTACAAAAATTTATTTTAGAAAACTATTCATGCATTTTGCATGCATTATTTAGTGAGACAATCTATATCGGAATACTGAATGACATAAAATAAAATTGTAAATAGACTGCAGATGATTGACAAGACTACATCAATTACCAACATACTCCCCCTTAATGCTGAGAGGGCTCACAATCTGATCTCGAAGTTTCAAAAATTGGACTTTAGCAACTCCCTTAGTTAATGGAAGTTGTTCTTAGGTCTTTATATACATTAGTTCTAATTCCTTCTTTTGCACCAAATCTCTAATGAAGTGATGCTTTAAATCAAAATGTTTTGTCCTCCTATGATGGCTTGGCCAATTTGATGGCACTAGTGTTATCACAAAATATCACTGTAGGATGAATTTTCTTCTCTCCAATTTCTTCTAGAACTTTTATAAACGATAATGTTTGTGTACCTGTTGAGGTGACTACAAGAGACTCTACTTATGTGGATGAAAGTGCAACTATAATTTGCTTCTTTTAGCTCCAAGTAATCAACCCTGAACCAAAAGAGAAACAATTACCAGATGTAGACTTTTGGTCATCCAAACTACCTCCCCAATCACAATCACTAAATCCAACAAGATTAAACCTTTTAGAAGTGTAGTAATGAATACCAAAATTTAGAGTTCCTCTCACATACCTCAAAATCCTCTTGGTTGCCTTCATATTTATTTCAGATGGCCCTGTCATGTATCTTGAAACAAGAGAAACTGAATAAGAAATATCAGGTCTTGTGTGGGTTAGAAACATCAAACTTCCAACAATACTTTTGTATGTTGCCTCATCAACTATTTCAGCACCATCATCTCTACACAACACAATTCCATGAGCAGTTGGAGTGTGTAATGTACCTCTAATTACCATAAAAAAAAAAATTGTTCTTTGTGGTCATAGATTCTCAAATTAAAGGCATATTTAACTCAAATCTTGTTACAAGGAGCTTAAGCACTTATTTTTCCACATTAATACTTACCAAAGCTATTTTATAAGTGAAATTTTAATACTTTGTCTCCTCCTCGAAACCTTGACTCCTTGTAATCCTATAAGTGTTTTCTTTTATCCTAACTGCATGGGCTATGCTACTGTCCTTAGCAGACTATACATATATATACCAAAGTGTTTATGCAACAACCTACATATATATGTCTAAAGTCAAAATACCATTGCGCCATAAAATATTTACACAACAATTTATATACATGTATATAACTATTGCCAATTACATTGTGCCTGTAATGTACCTCATATTTATCACACACAAAAAAAAATTGTTTATAAGTTTCTTGGGAGAAGAAGGAGAAGCTCCGTCGACTTGATTATGAAATTCTGTAATAAAACCTTGCTAATTGTAACTCTCTCTATAAAACAAAACCTTGTTATAAACCCCTAGACTTCTTATTTCCACCAGATATCCTATCTATGTCATGAGAAGAAAGGTTATAAGGGAAACCCTCAAGGCCTTTAGTATGCCCCCTTCTACCTTTAATCTTTACCCAAATGCATATAGGTTAAGCATACAATGGTAGTCTTATAGTACATGTTACAACTCGTTTTAATTTAATGCATAGCTCCACGTCCACGCACAGGTTCACTTAATGGTGTTATCTTAGGAACTTTAACTAGTTCTCATCCATAATGGACATGGAGTTGGGTTTTTCCTTTACACCGGGAAGTTAGCCTAACTACCAAGTCTCAGTTATATTTTGGTTCTTGAAATTGGGGTTGAAAAATTAATGAATGTACTAGACCCAAATGCCAATGAAATCTTGACAACTAGGATCTAACTGTTGTCTCGGACTACACATAGGGGGTGAAAATGTTAACCTGATGTTGTCTCGGACTACACAGAGGGGGCGAAAATGTTAACCTGAGTCATGACTGTGTCCAATCGAGATATTCCTTAAGTGGAAGAGATGGTTTTTCTATTGCGATAGTTAAATATATGTACTACATTAATGGTTGTCCTTTGAAATTCCTTTATGTTTACAAGGCTCCATACTTGAAGCATCACACTCACCCTGCCATTGTCACATGGCTAGCTACCCTTCCATTGTCACATGGCTAGTTGTCCTCCGCACTCCCTGCATTTACTACAAGATGTAAATGCGTCGATTAGCCTTGGAGTAAGTTCAAAGTTTGTCATTCGCAATTTTTCCAAAGAGGTCTTGCATACCATAGTTTTCAGAGGCGAAGACTGGGAGGGATGATGGTCATTTCCATAGTGTAACTCATGACGCAGTCTGAAACACTGGTGAGTTCCTCCATAGATAACGGTATGGAGGTGTAATTTTTTGAAAGGACATTTAAGTATTTTATTGTTCTGTTAGTTACCATCGTATCTTTTATTCCTGTTGTGTTCTTCCTTTGATTAGTTGTTTGGGAGTTCTCTGTAGTAGTTATTGGGTCTTTCAGAGTTAGGGTTACTGGATAGAATATTTTACCCCTCAAGTAATATTATGTTTAAGAGAGGGAGGATATAGTTCTTACCATGCGTCTCATTGAGAAATACCTAAGGCGTAGTATATCTGTCGCTTCGTTTTCGTTATTACTATTTTCGTTTTCCTTAAAGAATCTCACCAAGAGATGTTGGTCCTGTGAATATTTCATCGATGGGGACTCTTTCTTTTTGGTAGGGTAGTATGTTATATTCTGTCTATTTATATATTTTTTAAATCTATCAGATTCTCGGCTGGACTTTACTATTTTTATTTGCTTTACCTGCTTCTATCTCCATGATACCTCGATAAATTTATTGGAAATCCTACATCATGATATTTTAGGTCTTGGAACGAAACCATGTCACCTTGATGGGAGGCGATTCATTTCCATCATCTGAATACCATAGCGCAATGAATCTATTCTTACTATTGAATTTTACTTAATCGTTACAGTTTGGTTTTTGATTAATTTAAACTTAACTTTTAAACATGTCCATATTTTGTATGAAAAGTTTGTGTTACTGTTTCGGCATTCCTCTCGTGGTAACTTTTTAAAGTTTACAAGCTAAGGGTTTTCTCTATTGATTAATTCTTAAGAGAGGGGGTTTGGTAAGACTTGTTACTGTCACTAATGATGGGCCTTGCTCTTGCGAGGACCCATCAGAAATTGTACCGCACCTTCATCCCTCGGCCCGAACCTCTAAACAGACAGCAGCGATGGGGCAAGGATTTGAACCCATGCATCATAAGATAAGTATTTTTTTGGAAAGGGAATTATTGGTTTAACTTTCATCATCTTATTGCAATTACTTTACCTTTGTTACCTAAACTTCTAATAGAGACTAATGTTTTCACGTTTCGTTTTCTTCTAGGGTCTTCGTCTGTACAAGTCTCGGATACCTACCACTGTGTCCTATGCAAAAGGTATTCGGGTTCTAAAGCCTCACCTCTCAGGCCAATTCTACAGGTTCTAGCATCATCCAAGGAGATCATGATTCAACTAGCTCTGTTATGCATAGTTCTTTTTTGTTGTAGTATTTGTTGGAGTAAACCCTTGGGGTCATTTTTCCATTAATTGTATAATGCCATCTCTTGCATAGTGTTGAGTCCATATTTGAATTTAGATCTGGAAAACTATGTAATACACTACTTTTTATTTAATTAAAGAAAGGGAATCCTGGACGAATCTTACTCAGAATGATAATCCGTGTCAATGTGACTCTGTCTTTCGATTTCGAATACTGTACTTGTTATTTATTCAAATCAACTCTGCTCGCGCCATTGGCCTATTCCATTTTAATAAAGGGGTTAATGATATCCATTAGTCTACTATGTTCGATACATGTTGAATGAAGTGTATCGACTGTTGTTTTAGTTAGGGTATTCCAAATCCTATGGATTTTCTTTAAAACTATGGTTGCATGTCTGTCAAGAATCCATCATACTCATAGTACAGGAATGAATCCCTGTCAATATGCTCATATATAAATATAATTGCTTATGTAGACATTAGGTTATGGATTTCATTATAATGCCTGGTAATAGTAATTTAGATAGATATTAGTCTATATGTGATATAGATATACCGTGGAATGTATTGGTTCATAAATTCTTAAATCCACACTAAGTGGTAGATAAAGCTCTTATTAAATTTCTAAATCTATGTTTGGCAATTGCAGAAATATACTTACTTTATATATATACATAAAAACTTGTGTTCAACCTGTTCGTGCCTATATGCTTTATACCAGAATTTCGATGTACAGGAAATACTTTTGTTCTAACAGAAATCCAATTATAGGAAAAAGGGTTACCTCCATACTTTAATCACATCCATCCATTCGATTTCCCCAAAATGAAAATCAAATAACTTCTAACTTTTGTACCAACACTAATCGAGTCATAAGAAGGTCCTCAGGAAATTGATTTCAGAAAATGATTTACCCAACTATTCTGTAGGAGAACTGGACTTCACATAATCATATAATCGAGAAATTTTTCTTAGGTTATTGTGTCCATACAAACTTTAAGGATTACACTACATCTGTAACTAATTCACTCTACAGTGACAGAATTAATTCAATTTAGATACAACAATTTCATTACATCAGATATACGATCATTTAAATAGATGCATTACAGTAATTAGATATAATCATTCAAATAGAGAAGACAGATTACATATCTGAAACAATTTGCAGGAAGACAAAGGGAACAACCACATTCCTCCCAACCGTAGAATAGGGCAGCCAAACTACTTTCTTGATTCACCCCCTAGCCTGACCATGAATCCATGAGGGTGAACTTGGAACCTCCTCCTCAGAAATGCCTTTCAGTTTCAGTAGTCTCCTCTTTCCTCACACTCAATCCGTAGTGTTCATAACAGCAAGAGAACCATTCGTCCTTTCCCCCCAACATACTAGGAAACATCGTGCCTCCTCACATATGCTATATATCAAACCAATATTTTTTCCTAGGTCTTTTTCCCTCCCTTGGGAATTTTTGCAGCTTTCTAAATCCCTGATTTTCAGGGGCTGCCAATGGAGAGATGCTTGATTTTCCACTTGTAACAATCAGCCCAGAGGTAGTTCCAACATGTTCCCCACTCGTGGAGTCATGATGAGCTAAATTTAACATGGATGTTCCATTTGTCCTCCTGCAATAAATAAAACAATAATTTGTTTACATACAAGTGTCATAGTAAAATAGTTAGTTGGGTCAAATAATGTCTCTGCCAAACAGTCATAATAATTAGTTACAATTTATTAAATTCAAAATTTGGATTTTCCATAAATGACAAAAAAAATTCCAAATTCGAATTTTACTAAAAACAAAATAATTTTCTAACAAATTTTGAATTTCAAAAATACTTTATTTTTGGGGATGTCACATCCTTTCCCCCTTTAATAAAACACTTGTCCTCAGTGTTTGTTCCTTTTTTGGAACAAGATTGGATGAGATTTCCACAAATCTCCCTCCAACTCCCAAGTGGCCTCTTTAGGACTAAAGTGCTTCCATTGCACCTTTACTTGAGTGACGTCTCTGTTCTGAAGTGCTATTTCTCTTCGATCCAGAATGTGCAGGGGTTCCACCTAGAACTCGCCTTCTGGTTCCACTTGCACCAAGTTCCAATCAATCATATAAGTAGGCTCATGGACATAATTTTTCAACAAGGAAACATGAAATACATTATGAATTCTTAGATTAGCTAGAAGTGCAAGTTGGTATGCAATGGGTTCAATTTGAGATAGTATCTCGAGGGGCCCACAACACCTGGGTGCCAACTTGGCACAGTTCCCTAGTTTTAGTGAACTCTTTCGGGCTTTGATTTTTAAGTAAACATAATCTCCCACTTGAAATTCCAAGTGTCTTATTTTATGGTCCACATAACTTTTATGTGTGTCATGTGCCTCTTTTAAGTTATTTTGCACCTTTCTTACCGTACTTTCCATTTCTTGGAGAATTTCTAAGTCTATCAACTAGGTCATCCCAACTAATTGGTTTCGTACACTTTCTGTCATACAGTACCTCGAAGGGGTTCAATTTAGCTGAAGTTTGGTAGCCATTGTTATATGCAAATTCTACCAAGTACAGGTAGTCTTCCCACTTACTCGGTTTTGTTCTTACATACATGTGGAGCATATATTCTATGATCTGATTTTTTTGTTCAGTCTGTCCATCAGTTTGTGGATGGTAAATTGTGCTCAAATTCAAAGTAGTATTTAGCCCTGCAAAGAATTCTTTCCAAAAAGTGGATGTAAATTGTACGTCTCTATTTGAGATCACCATTTTAGGAATACCATGCAGTCTAAAAAAAAATTTCATAAATATTTCAACAATGTTTATAGCTTTAAAAGTAGATTTCACAGGAACAAAGTCTACAGACTTACTTCTTTTATTGATCACAACCATAATAGAATCATGATGTTTCTGATTTTTTGGCAAACCTATTATAAATTCCAGCGATATGGTCTCTCATTTCCATTCTGGCACTGGTAATGGCTGTAATAGGCCAGTTGGATGCTGGTGTTCAGCCTTAACCTGCTGACAATATTGGCACCTAGCCAAGTATTATGATGTTTCTCCCTTCATATTAGGTCAGTAAAACAGTTTTCTAAGTGTTGTTATCATTTTTTTGTATCCTCGATGGCCAAAATACGGTTTCTTATGCACTTCATCCAAGACTATTATCTTTAACTTTGTTGAATCTGGTATGTAAGGTTTGTTTTAAATTGTAATAGTCCATTTTTTTTTATACTTAGATCTGGTTTATCTGAGTTTGTAGTATTGTCTTGTAATTCTTCCATTATCTTAGTGTAATTTTCGTCATTAATACCTATCATCCTTATGATTTTTTCCAAATCATTTTCTTCCCTGCTGATATTTATCTGAAATAACCCATGGAATCTTCTTCTTAAAGCATCTACTACCTTATTTTCCTTACCCTTGATATGTCTCACCTCGAAGTCGAATTCACTCAAAAAGGCTAGCCACATTGCTTGCCTTGCATTAAGATCTGGTTGGCTAAATAGATATTTCACACTACAATTATTCGTCAATAATAGAAATTTTTTGTCCATTATGTAGTGTCGCCACATTTTTAAGGCCTGTATTATTGCTGCCAATTCTAAGTCATGAGTGACATAATTTCGCTCATGTTCTTTTAATTTTCGGGACTCATAACAAATAATGTGTCCTTCCTGAGTTAGGACACCACCTAGTCCTTCTTTACTCACATCAACATAAATGGTAAAGTTTTTATCTGGGTCTGCTACCTTCAAGATGGGTGTAGTTGTCAATAATTCCTTCATCTTGTTAAAACTGTCTCGACACTTCTGTGCCTAGTTAAACTTGGTCCCTTTCTTTTGTAATGACGTGATAGGGTAGGATATCTTGGAAAACCCCTCTATAAATCTGCGATAATATCCGATGATTCCCATGAATGACCGGATATCCGCTACATCCTTAGGTACTGACCATTCCATGATGGATTTTATTTTCTCAAGGTCGACGACAATGCCTTCTGTTGAAATTACATGTCCTAGATATTGTATTTTATTTTCATAAAAGTCACACTTATCAAATTTGGCATACAGTTTGTGTTTCCCCAACATTTACAAAACTATTCTTAAGTGGTCTTCATGTTCTTCCTCTTTTTTAAAATAGACCAGAATATCGTCGATAAATACTAGTACAAATTTGTCTAAGTACTCACTGAAAATACTATTCATTAGGCACATAAATGTGGCTTGTGCATTAGTGAGTCCGAAAGGTATGATTACGAATTCATAGCATCCATATCTTTTTCGAAATTTTTTTTTTGCTTATATCCTCATCCTTTAACCTAACTTGATGATAATGGGATCGTAAATCCAATTTCGAAAAGATCTTGGCCCCACCTACTTGATCAAACAGGTCATTTATCCTAGGTAAGGGGTACTTGTTCTTAATAGTCATTTTATTCAATTGTCTATAATCAATACAAAGTCTTAGAGTATCATCTTTCTTTTTCACAAAGAGGATTGGTGCCCCCCATGGTGAAACACTCGGTCTGATATACTCTTTGTCCAACAAATCGTGTAACTGTATTTTTAATTCTGTCAATTCTGGTAAACTCATTCAGTAAGGTGATTTAGAGATAGGGGCTTAACCAGGTAGCAGGTCTATGGAGAAATCTATTTCCCTTCTAGGAGGTAATTTTGGTATCTCATCAACAAACATGTCTCTGAATTCATGTAGGACATCAAAGACTTATAACTTTGGATTATCTTCTTTTCCTAGCAGATTCGTTACTTGGATGGCGTAAACATGGCAGCCCTTTCTTATGCATTTCTTGAGTTTCATTGCTGAGACTTGTATAACTGATATTGGTTTGTGTATGCATTGGGCTATTCTGATAGTGTCATAACCATATTTATAATTAAGTTTCTTTGTATAACAATCTAGAACTGCTTTGTTCTTTTCCAACCAATCCATTCTGATAATCGCATCATAGGACCCTAGTGGAAGAATATTCAGATTTGTTTTTATGTTTTTTCCATATAAACTGAATTGAAAAGCAAAAAGGAAGTCAACCACTTTCTGTTTAGTCCCTGTTTCTAATTGCACCAACCAAGATGTTCCATGTTTCATCCTCTTAAGTTTATTTAACTCTACTACACCAGGAGTGATATAACTTAACGTCGCTCCCGAATCAATTAAAACAAAAATTCTAGTGTTATTGATTTTACCTTCGATCTCCACCACAGAGGACTGGTGGTTGGATTGCTGACCCTCTACAGCTGCATTTATTCAATGCAAGCTTCTTCCCACATTGCCCACCATCGAGGCTTCCTATAAATTGTGCACAACAGTTCTGTTTGTTGGATTTAAACATGGACAGTTCCTCCTTAGATGAGGCTTTCCACATTCCCAGCACTTCGAAGGTTCCCAAGGGTTTTCCCCAAACATATTTGTTCCTAGGTTTACCGTTTTACCACCTCCTTGTGTGCTTGGATGGTTTGAGCTTGTTGGTATCCCTTCTTCCGTTGGTTCATTTGGTCTTGTTTCTTATCCTTCCAAGATTTGGGAAATGTTTTTCATTGTTTGTACTGGTCGTAGCACATTCGTGCTTTCCTGAATACTTCACTCAAGGACATGGTGTTGTCAAACTCAATTTTTTCCTTGTAAGACTATGGTAAATAACTTAGGAATCGTTGGATTTTTACCTTGTCCTCCCAAATATAGGGTACGAACCTTGGTAGTTCCAGGAATTTATTTATAAGATCCTCCATCGTCATCTGACCAAGTCGTATTCATAGAATTATTTTGGTTTTCTTTCATAGTAGCTTTCAGATAGGTATTGTTTCTTGAAGTATTTCTTAAAGTGAGACCACTCCATCTGTTTTTATTTTAGGCCTTTGGTTAGTTTTAGATCTTGCCACCAAATGTTGGCTTTTCCTTTCAGATTGTAAATGGCCATTCTAACCTTCATATTGTTGGAATAGTTGTATATCTAGAAATATTTTTTGATGTCTAACAACCATGCCTCATCTTCCTCCCCTATTCTCGATTCTCCATCAAAGGTATCTTGTTTAATTTTCTTAAATTCCCCTTCAAGGTGGTCTACCTATTTTCTTTTTCTGTCTATTTTTGTTTTTTCCTCAACTCAAGGTGTACCTTCTGACGAACTATCCCCTTTTTCTGCTTTAGGCCTGAAATTCTTGGAGGCCCTTTTGCTGACTTGTTCTTCATTGTTATCATCCTTTGGGATTTTATTGGTCACTATACTACGCAATAGGACTTCATTTATTTCATGCTGCTCTTGTCGTGCTTTCTTCAGTTTCTCATTGTCGGCTTTGAAAACCTGCAATTCAACAATGAGATTCCTCATTGTTTCCAGAACTTCAGTAGGTGAAATTTCGTCACTATTATGTCTCTGATTTTTAGGAAATCTTTGTTGAGGGTTCCCATCTAGCCTCATTTCTGCGTCATCCTGTGCGGCCATGATTAACACAAAACAAAAAAGGATTTTTCAGTTTGCAACAATAAAGGTTTTATTATCTTTACATAAACATAATTATATGTTAAGTAAATCAGATGGCCCAAGCTCCAAGAGTTGTAACATGTTGCTCTGATACCATATGTAATGTACCTCATATTTATTACAAAAAAAAAAAAAAAATTATAAGTTTCTTGGGAGAAGAAGGATAAACTCCTAGTTACGCGACTATGTTGTCGACTTGATTATGAAATTTTGTAATAAATCTTTGCTAATTGTAACTCTCTCTATAAAACAAAACCTTTCTATAAACCCCTATAATTCCTATTGCCACCAGATATCCTATATATGTCATGAGAAGAAATTTTATAAGGGAAACCCTCAAGGCCTTTAGTATGCCCCCTTCTACCTTTAATCTTTACCCAAATTCATATAGGTTAGGAATACAAGGGTAGTCTTATAGTACATGTTACAAATCATTTTAATTTAATGCATAGCTCCACATCTGCACGAAGGTTCACTTAATGGTGTTATCTTAGGAACTTTAACTAGTTTTTATCCATAATGGACATAAAGTTGGGTTTTTCCCTTACACCAGGAAGTTAACCTAACTACCAAGTCTCAGTTATGTTTTGGTTCTTGAAATCGGGGTTGAAAAAGTAATGAAAGTACTAGACCCAAATTCCAATGAAATCTTGACAACTAGGATCTGACTGTTGTCTCAAACTACACAGAGGGGGAAAAAATATTAACCTGAGTCATGACGGTGTCCAATCGAGATATTCCTTAAGTGGAAGAGATGGTTTTTCTATCGCAATAGTTAAATCTATGTACTATATTAATGGTCATCCTGCGAAATTCCTTTATGTTTACTGGGCTCCATACCCGAAGCGTCACACTCACCCTGCCATTGTCACATGGCTAGTTGTCCTCTGCACTCCTTGCATTTACTACGAGACATCAATGCACTGATTAGGGTTGGAGTAGGTTCACAGTTTTTCATTCCTGAGTTTTGTGAAGAGGCATGCATACCACAGTTTTCAGAGGCGAAGACTAGGACAGATGGTGGTTGTTTCCATAGTGTAACTCATGGTGCAGTCCAAAACACTAGTGAGTTCTTCCTTAACATAATCCTCAAATAGATAACAGTATGGAGGTGTAATTTTTTGGAACGACGTTTAAGTATTTTATTGTTCTGTTAGTTACCATCGTGTCGTTTATTCCTTTTGTGTTCTTCATTTGATTAGTCGTTTGGGAGTTGTCTATAGTAGTTATCGGGTCTTTCAGAGTTAGGGTTATTGGATAGCATATGATACCCCTCAAGTAAGCTTTCATTTAACATAGGGAGGATATAGTTCTTACCATGCGTCTCACTGAGAAATACCTAAGGCTTGGTATATTTGTTGCTTCATTTTTCGTTATTACTATTTTTGTTTTCCTTAAAGAATCTCATTGAGAGATGTTGGCCCTGTGAATAGTTCATCGATGGGGACTCTTTCTATTTGGTAGGGTAGTATATTATATTCCTTATATTTATATATTATGTAAATCTATCGGATTCTCAACTGTCCTTTACTATTGTTATTTTATTTAGTTGCTTCTGTCTCCGTGAGACCTCGGTAAATTTATTGGAAATCCTACAGCATGATATTCCGGGTCTTGGAACGAACCCTTGTCACCTTGATGGACGGAAATTCATTTCTGTCATCTGAATACCATAGCATGATGACTCTATTCTTACTTTTGAATTTTACTTACTCATTATAGTTTGGTTCAGGATTGATTTAAACTTAACTTTAAACATGTCCATATTCTGTATGAAAAGTTTGTGTTACTATTTTGGCATTCCTCTTGTGGAAAATTTTTACAGTTTACAAGCTAAGGATTTCCGGTATTGATTAATTCTTAAGAGAGGGGGTTTGGTAAAACTTGTTACCGTCACTAATGATGGGCCTTGTTCTTGTGAGGATCCATCAGAAACTGTACCGCACCTTTCTCCCTTGGCCTGAACCTCTAAAGAGACAGTGGCAATGGGGCAAGGATTTGAACCCATGCATCATAAGATAAGTATTTTTTTGGAAAGGGAATTATTGGTTTAACTTTCATTGTCTTATTGCAATTACTTTTATTTTGTTACCTAAACTTTGAATAGAGACTAATGTTTATAGGTTTCATTTTCTTGCAGGGTCTCTGTCTGTACAAGTCTCGGATATCACCATTGCCTCTTATGAAAAAATTATTCGGGTTCTGAACCCTCACCTCTCAGGCCAATTCTGCAGGTTCTAGCATCATCCAAGGAGATCGTTATTCAACTAGCTCTGTTATGAATAGTTCTTGTCTGTTGTAGTATTTGTTGGATTAAACCCTTGGGGTCGTTTTTCCATTAATTGTATAACGCCAACTCTTGCATAGTGTTGAGTTTGTATTTGAATTTAGATTTGGCAAACTATGTAATACACTCCTTTTTCTTTAATTCAAGAAAGGCAATCCTGGTTGAATCTTACTCAGAATGATAATCCGTGTCAATGTGACTCTGTCTTTCAATTTCAAATATTGTACTTGTTATTTATGCAACTTGACTCTGCTTGTGCCATTAGCCTATTTTGTTCTAATAAAGGGGTTAATGATATCCATTAGTCTACTATGTTCAATACATGTTGAATGAAGTGTATCAACTGTTGTTTTAGTTAGGGTATTCCAACTCCTATGCATTTTCTTTGTAACTATGGTTGCATGTATGTCGAGAATTCATCATACTCATAGTACAAGAATGAATCCATGTCAATAGGTTGATATATAAATATATTTTCTTATGTAGATATTAGGTTCTCAATTTCATTATAATGCCTACTAATAGTAATTTAGGTAGATATTGGTCTATATCTGATATAGATATACCGTAGAATGTATTGGTTTGTAAAGGCTTAAAGCCACGCTAAGTGGTAGATAATGTTTCGATTAAATTTCTGACTCTGATTTTGGTAATTGTAGAAATATACTTACTTTATATATATACATCAAAATTGGTGTTCAACCTATCCATGCCTAGATGCTTTATACCAGAATTTTGATGTAGAGGAAATACTTTTGTTCTAACAGAAATCCAATTATAGGAAAAAGGGTTACTTCTAGAATTTAATCACATCCATCCATTCGATTTCCCTAAAATGAAAATCACATAACTTCTAATTTTCGCATCGACACTAATCGAGTCATAAGGAGCTCCTCAAGAAATTGATTTCAGAAAATGATTTACCCAACTATTATGTAGGAGAACTCAACATAACATAATCATATAATCGAACAATTTCTCTCAGTTTATTATGTCCATACAGACTTTAAGCATTACGCTACATCTATAACTAATTCACTCTATAGTGATAGAATTAATTCAATTTAGATACACCAATTTCATTACATCAGATATACGATAATTTAAATAGATGCATTACAGTAATTAGATATAATCATTCAAATAGAGAAGAGAGATTACATATCTGAAACAATTCGCGGGAATACAAAGGGAGCAACCATGTTCCTCCCAACTGTAGAATAGGGCAGCCAAACTACTTGCCCGATTCACCCCCTAGCCTAACCATGAACCCATGAGGGAAAACTTGGAACCTCTTCCTCATAAATGCCTTCAATTTCAGTAGTCTCCTCTTTCCTCACACTCAATCCATAGTGTTCATAAAAACAAGAGAACCAATCGTCTTTTCCCCCCAGCATACTAGGCAGCATCCTGCCTCCTCACATATGCTATATATCACACCAATATTTTTGCCTAGGTCTTTTTCCCTCCCTTGGGATTTTTTGCAGCTTTCTAAATCCCTGATTTTCAGGGGCTATCAATGGCCAACTGCTTAATTTTCCACTTGTAACAATTATCCCAGAGGTAGTTCCAACATGCTCCCCACTCATGGAGTCATGGTGAGCTAAATTTAACATGGTTGTTCCATTTGTCCTCCTGCAATAAATAAAACAATATTCTTTTTAGATACAAGTGTCATAGTCAAATAGTTAGTTGGGTCAAATCAGGTCTCTACCCAACTGTCATAATAATTAGTTACAATTTATTAAATTCAAAATTTGGAATTGCCATAAATGGGAAAAAAAATTCCAAATTCGAATTTACTAAAAACAGAATAATTTTCTAACAAATTTTGAATTTCAAAAATACTTTATTTTTGGGGATGTCACATCCTTTCCCCCTTCAATAAAAAATTGTCCTCGGTGTTCGTTCCTTTCTTGGAACAGGATTGGATGAGATTTCCACAAATCTCCCTCCAACTCCCAAGTGGCCTCCTCGGGACTAAAGTTCTTCCATTGCATCTTTACTTGAGCGACGTCTCTGTTCTAAAGTGTTATTTCTCTCTGGTCCAAAATGCACAGGGGTTCTTCGTGGAACTCACCTTTTGGTTCCACCTGCACCAAGTTCCAATCAATCATATGAGTGGGTTCATGGACATAATTTTTCAACAAGGAAACATGAAATACATTATGAATTCTTAAATTAGCTAGAAGTGCAAGTTGGTATGCAATGGGTTCAATTCGAGATAGTATCTCGAAGGGTCCACAAAACCTGGGTTCCAACTTGGCACAGTTCCCGAGTTTTAGTGAACTCTTTTGGGCTTTGACTTTTAAGTAAACATGATCTCCCACTTGAAATTCCAAGTGTCTTATTTTCTGGTCCGCATAACTTTTATGTGTGTCATGTGCCTCTTTTAAGTTTTGTTGCACCTTTCTTACTGTACTTTCCATTTTCTTGGAGCATTTATGAGTCTATCAACTTGGTCGTCCCAACTAATTGGTGTCGTACACTTTCTTCCGTATAGTACCTCGAAGGGGCTCAATTTAGCTGAAGTTTGGTACCCATTGTGATATGTGAATTCTACCAAGCACAAGTAGTCTTCCCACTTACTTGGATTTGTTCTTACATACATGCGGAGCATATATTCTATGATTTGATTTGTTCATTCAGTCTATCCATCTGTTTGTGGATGGTAAATCATTCTGAAATTCAAAGTAGCATTTAGCCCTGCAAACAATTCTTTCCAAAAAGTGGATGTAAATTTTACGTCTCTATCTGAGATCACCATTTTAGGAATACCATGTAGTATACAAATTTGTTTCATAAATATTTCAGCGATGTTTATAGCTTTAAAAGTAGATTTCACAAGAATAAAGTGTGCAAACTTACTGATTTTATCAATCACAACCATAATAGAATAAGGGCGTCTTGTTTATCCAAGTGATATAGATACTATAATGAACATTTAGCTACAACCAATAAGGTTGCAACAAAATCACTCTTTTTCACTCTTTTACTCACTTTTTAACCGTTGAAATTCACTTGCAAGATGTCATAATTGATCTACTGCTTAAAGGATATTGTATGGGTGGGTTGCTTGTTGATTTTAGTGGCTATAACTTGCTGTTGTAGTAAAAATTTTCTACAACCATAAGGCTGTTATTAAATATTTCTGATAACACTTAACAACAACCCTCTTTTTCTATCAAAGTCTTGGTTTAATTATTGGAAGATTGTCTAGTAATTGCTAGCCTTGTTTTCCAACATCATACACTTGATTTTGATGGTTTAATTTGCAGCCATCATAACTTATTTATTGATGATATAGATTTCCATACTGCTGCAATTTTGGGACAGAAAGGATTCTTATTGATTCCTCGTTGGTTTTGAGGCTTTAATAATCATATATTGTGTTGTTCCGGGCAGGTCTAATATTGCTTTGCAAGTACACAACCTTGGAAATCATTTAATAGTTCATAAGACCTCTTCTCATGCCTCACTTCCACAATTGACCTTGACCTATAATGGAATTCTTCAATATATTTTCTTCTCCCATCCAAATCCCCCTAGTGTCACCCGAGAAGCCTCCCTTGTATTGGATTTGTTCTTCATAAAACAAGGGGGACATCGATTGAGGTGAAAGTGTTAGGTTGTTCTAGTTGTGTTGCACACTTGGTGTTTGGGTTGGGATTTTCCCAAACTACAATATTTGCGATAACAAGTCCTATGTGATGAAATGCATATCTAGAAAAAGGACTAAATGAATAAAAAATAAAAAAACGTGAAACAAAGAAAAAGGAAATTAAGGGGCAGTAAGAAACAGTGTTGAGGAAAGGGTTGTTGGA
>ML777890.1:1105768-1151517 GCA_009831015.1 Picea engelmannii | reverse complement strand
TATATATACAGTAGTAATTCTAGTCTATAGAATCAATTCTAGAATTGGCCACACGTAATATTCATGAAGAAAACAAGGAAGGGAAAAAGAACTACAGTATTCATTATGTACTTTAAGAGGGAAAAAATACTTAGTATTAAATCTACTGACATTCAGTTAGTTTTTATGCTTCACAAGAGAAAACAAAATTCATCCATAATAATATTCCAACCTAAATGACAAATACATTCTAATAACTCAATTTAGTCATTTCAAACAGAGAAGGGAGTAGAATACATATATGTGTCAATTCATGGGAAGACAAAAGGAACAACCACGTTCCTCCCAACTATAGGACAGGGCAGCCAAATCACTTGCTCAATCCACCCCCTAGCCTGACCATGAATCCATGAGGGTGAACTTGGAAACTTCTCCTCAACAATGTCCTTCAACTCTAGTAGATTCCTCTTGCCTCACACTCAACCGTAGTGTTCATAACAACAAGAAAATCCATAGTCACTTTCCCCAGCATACTAGACAACGTCCTGCCTTCTCACATGTGTTATATAGTAAAACAGTCCTTTTTGCCTAGGTCTTTCTTCCCCCCTTGGGAATTTTCGTAGCTTTCTAAATCCCTGATTTTTCAGGGGTTGTCAGTGGCCAAATATATGATTTGCCACTTGTAACAATCAGCCCAAAGGTAGTTCCAACATGTTCCCCACTCATGGAGTCATGGTCAGCTGATTTTAACATGGTTGTTCCATTTGTCCTCCTACAATTAATATAAAATATCAAGTTCTCATACAAGTGTCATAGTTAAATAGTTAGTTGGGTCAAATCAGATCACTGCCCAACAGTCGTAATAATTAATTACAATTATCAAATTTGAAATTCAGAATTGCCATAAATGGAAAAAAATTTCCAAATTCGAATTTACTAAAAACAGAATAATTTTCCTACAACTTTTTTAAATTTCAAAAATACTTTATTTTGGGGGATATCACATCCTTTCCCCCTTCAATAAAACACTTTCCTCAGTGTTCGTTCCTTTCTTGGAACGGGATTGGATGATATTTACGCAAATCTCCCTCCAACTCCCAAGTGGCCTCCTCAGGACTAAAGTGTTTCCATTGCACCTTTACCTGAGCGACAGCTCTGTTCTGAAGTGTTGTTTCTCTCCGGTCCAGAATATGCAGGGGTTCCACCTAGAACTCACCTTCGGGTTCCACCTGCACCAAGTTCCAATCAATCATATGAGTAGGGTCATGAACATATTTTTTCAACAAAGAAACATGAAATACATTATGAATTCTTAGATTAGCTGGAAGTGCAAGTTGGTATCCTACGAGTCCAATTCGAGCTAGTATCTCGAAGGGCCCACAAAACTTGGGTGCCATCTTGGCACAGTTCCCTAACTTCAATGAACTTTTATGGGCTTTGACCTTAAAATAAACATGGTCTCCCACTTGAAATTCCAAGTGTCTTCTTTTATGATCTGCATAGCTCTTATGTTTGTCCTGTGCTTCTTTTAAGTTCTGTTGTACCTTCTTTACCATGTCCTCCATTTCTTGGAGAATCTCTGGTCCAACCATAAGTCTGTCAGCTGGGTTATCCCAGCTAATTGGATTTATACACTTTCTGTCATATAGTACCTCGAAAGGGCTTAACTTAGCCGAAGTTTGGTACCCATTGTTATATGAAAATTCTACCAAGTGTAGATAGTATTTCCACTTGTTCGGTTTTGTTCTTACGTACATGCAGATCATATCCTTTACAATTTGGTTTGTCCTTTCAGTCTATCCATCTGTTTTTGGATGATAACTCGTACTGAAATTCAAATTAGTATTTATCCTTGTAAACAATTCCTTCCAAAAGGCGTATGTGAATTTTGTGTCTCTATTTGAAATCACCATTTTTGGAATACCATGTAGTCTAAAAATTTCTTTCATAAATATTTCAGCAACGTTTATAGATTTAAAAGTAGATTTTACAAGAATAAAGTGTGCAGACTTACTGATTTTATCGATTACCACCATGATGGAATCATTGTGTTTCTGAGTTTTAGGAAAACCTGTTATAAATTCCAGTGATATGGTCTCCCATTTCCATTTTGGTACTGGTAATGGTTGTAACAGGATGGTTGGATGTTGGTGTTCAACCTTAACATGCTGACAATATTGGCACCTAGTGAAGTATTCTCCTATTTCGCCCTTCATATTAGGCCAGAAAAATAGTTTTCTAAGTGTTGTTATTTTTTTTTGGTATCCTGGATAGCTAGAATACGGTTTCTTATGCACTTTGTCCAAGACTATTAACTTTAAATATGTTGAATCTGGTATGTAAAGTCTGTTTTTAAACTGTAATAGTCCCTTCTTTTTTATACTTAGATCTGTTTTATCTGAGTTTGCGGTGTTGTTTTGTAACTCTGCCATTATCTTAGTGTAATTTCTTTCGTTAATACATGTCATCCTTATTCTTTGTTCCAGGTCACTTTCTGCCTTGTAAATATTTATTTCAAATAACCCATGGACTCTTCTGCTTAAAGCATTTGCTACCTTATTTTCCTTACCCTTGATATGTCTGACTTTGAAGTCGAATTCCCTCAAGAAGGCTAGCCATCTTGCGTGCCTTGCATTAAGATCTGGTTGGCTAAACAGATATTTCATGCCATTATTATCCGTCAATAGTAGAAATTTTATGCCCATTAAGTAGTGTTGCCACATTTTTAAGGCATGTATTACCGCTGCCAATTCTAAGTCACGAGTGACATAATTTCTCTCATGTTCTTTTAATTTCTGGGACTCATAAAAAATCACGTGTCCTTCCTGATTTAGGACACCACCTAGTCCTTCTTTACTTGCATCAACACATATGGTGAAGTCTTTATCTAGGTCTGCTACCTTCAATATGGGTGCAGTTGTCAATAATTCCTTTAGCTTGTTAAAATTGTCTTGACACTTCTACGACCAGTTAAACTTGGTCCCTTTATTTTGTAATGACATGATGGGGTAGGCTATCTTGGAGAACCCCTCTATAAATCTACAATAATATCCGGTGATTCCCATGAATGACCAGATGTCTGCTACATCCTTAGGTACTGGCCATTCTATGATGGCTTTTATTTTCTCAGGGTCTACGACAATGCCTTCTACTGAAATTACATGTCCTAGATATTGTTTTTTCTTTTGATAAAAGTCACACTTATCAAACTTGGCGTACAATTTGTGCTTCCTCAATGCTTGCAGAACTATTGTTAAGTGTTCTTCATGTTCTTCCTCTATTTTAGAGTAGAAAGGTATGACTATGAATTCATAGTGTCGATATCTTGTTCGAAAAGCTATTTTTCTTATATCCTCATCCTTTATCCTAACTTGATGATACCTGGATCGTAAATCCAATTTCGAAAAGATCTTGGCCCCACCTACTTGATCAAATAGGTCATTTATCCTAGGTAAGGGGTACTTGTTCTTGATAGTCATTTTATTCAATTGTCTATAATCAATAAAAAGTCTTATAGTATCGTCTTTCTTTTTCACAAAGAGGACTAGTGCCCCCCATGGTGAAACACTCAATCTGATATACTCTTTGTCTAACAATTCCTGTAATTGTATTTTTAATTTTATCAGTTCTGGTAGACTCATTCAGTAAGATGCTTTTGAGATAGGGGTTGAACCAGGTAGTAGGTCTATGGAGAAGTCTATTTCCCTTCTAGGAGGTAATTCTGGTATCTCATCCACAAGTGTGTCTAAATTCATGTAGGACAACAAAGTCTTCTAACTTTGGCTTATCTTCTTTTTCTAACAGATTCATTACTTGGATGGCATAAACTTGACATCCCTTCCTCATACATTTCTTGAGTTGCATCGCTAAAACTTGTCTAACTGATACAGTTTTTGGTATAACTTGGGTTGTTCTGGTAGTGCCAAAATCATCTTTATAGTTAAGTATCTTTGTATAACAATCTAGTATTGCTTTGTGTTGTTCCAACCAATCTATCCCAATAATCATATCGTAAGATCCTAGTGGTAGGATGTTCAGATTTGTTCTTATATTTTGACCATCTAAGTTGAACTCAAAATCAGAAATAAAGTCAACTTCTTTCCCTTTAGTTCTTGTTGCTAGTTGTACCAGCCATGATTTTTCGTGCTTTAGTTTCTTAAGTTTATTTGACTCTACTACATGAGGAGCAATATAACTTAGCGTAGTTCCAGGGTCAGTTAAAATAGAAATTTGAGTGTTGTTGATTGTACCTTCGATTTCTACCACAGAGGACTGGTGGTGAGCTTGTCAAGCATCTATGGCTGCATTTATCTGATGCAGGCTTCTGCCCACGTCACCCACCATCGAGGCCTCCTGCAAATTATGAACAACAGTTATGTTTGCTTAAATTAAATGTGGACAGTTCCTCCTAAGATGAGGTTCTCCACATTCCCATCACTTTAATGGTTTCCTAAGGCTATCCCCAAGCTTCTTCGTTCCCATATTTAATGGTTTACCGTTGTATTGCGTATTCAGATGGTTGGAGTGAAAATATTTTCTCGGAAATAATTTTGCTTCATTCTGATATGGAGTTGGCTGGTATCCTTTCTTCCGCTGATTCATTCAATCATGTTTCTTATCCTTCCAAGCTTTGGGAAACTCTGCCCACTATTTTTACTAGTCGTAGCAAATTTGTGCTTTCCTGAATACTTCACTCAAGGATTTTGGGTTTTCAAACTCATTTTTTTCCCTGTAGGACTGTGGTAAACAACTTAAGAATCGTTGGATTTTTACCTTATCCTCTCGGATGTACGGTATGAACTTTAGTAGTTCTGGAAATTTATTTATAAGGTCCTCCATCGTCATCTGTCCAAGTCATAACTCATAAAATTCTTTCGTTTTCCTTTCATAATAGCTTTCAAAAAGGTATTATTTCTTGAAATACTTCTTAAAGTCAGACCATTCCAACTATTTCTCCTTTAGGCCCTTGGCCAATTTCAGGTCTTGCCACCAAATGCTAGCCTTCCCTTTTAGATTGTAGATGGCCATTCTGACCTTCATATTACTGGAATAGTTGTAGATCTGGAAGAATTTTTTTGATGTTCAACAACCATGCCTCAGCTTCTTCTCCTGTCTTGGATTCTCCATCAAAGGTAGCTGGTTTAATCTTTTTAAATTCTCCTTCAAGTTGGTCTACTTGTTTTCTTTCTCTATCTATTTTAGTTTTGTCCTCAGCTAAAGGTGTACCTTCAGATGAGTTGTCTCCTTTTTCTGTTTCAGGCCCAGAATTCTTGGAGGCCCTTTTGCTAACCTCTTCATCATGGTTATCATCTTTTGGGATTTTCTTGGTCACTATATTGTGTAGCAGGACTTCATTTATCTCTTTTTGTTCCTGTTGTGCCTTCTTTAATTTCTCATTGTCGGCTTTGAAAACCTGTAGTTCAACAATGAGATTCCTCATTGTTTCCAGTACTTCTGTGGGTGAAATTTCGTCACTGTTTTGTCTCTGATTTTTGGGAATTCTTTGTTCAAGATTTTCATCGATTATGATTTCCCCGTCATCCTGTGCTGCCATGATTAACACAAAACATAAAAAGTTTTATGTTTGTAACAATGAAGGTTTATTAGTTTTGCATAAGTAAACATATATGTCAAAAATTTAATGTGGCCCTTTTCAAGACCCAATGTTGTAAACTTTGCTCTGATACCATATGTAATGGACATCAATTTCATAAAATAAAAAAAAAATAAAAAATAAAAACTTATAAGGGGAATTAGGCTCTAAATCTTTGAAACAGACTCATAATAGGAGAAATCCCCCTTTTCCTACTTGTTTGATTCTGAAACCTATTGTGTTCACTTCCCTTTCTTAAAATGACAGACTCGTCATTCAATGTTCTCCTCTCAACTTTAATTTAAGTCATACTAATCTTTACAATGAAAAATACAAGTTATATTAACCTTAACAAGGACTATGGGTTATTCTTGGAATGAGGTGGAAGTTAAAAAAAAATAGCTCTACGACTTAGGGTCCTGTAAAACATTGGTGCACAAGTTTATAATTCCAAGACTACCTATAATACCTTATACACACATCAAAACTAACGAATTTAATTGCTTCATTGTTATGTTCATCTATTTGGTTTCCAAAGGTAACTAAGGTTTCGATGGTCCCCTTGGTAACATCTGGTTGACTGAGAGTCTCTCTTTTCCAACACAGTCAAATTAATTTTCTAGTTAGGCGGGTTCCCTAGTCCGACAATTGGTTAAGCTTTACCTGACTCAAGCGAAGTCTAACTACCGGTACTAACCAGACTAGAAGTATCGAAGGGTTAATGTTTTTGATCGTAGGTTTCGAGGAGGCAGCCCTTGTCCTCGCAAAAGAATTAAGGTTGTCAAGAGATTTGATAGTCAAGAGTTAATATCAGGTCGGCCATTAAAGGAGGTGGGTGAGGGATGAGACCAATCCTGTACCCTCATCAAATCCAAACACACCAAGTCATTCTTAACACATGGTACGTTCTCTGTTGTACTCATCGTATTCAATACACACAGGCTCATTGTTTTCAGGGTAACAGTGGTTGTTTATTGTCATTTTGGAGCTAGTTCGTCCCACCTTGGCTCTGTACTTCCCTTCTGGACTTCTCATGGCGTGTTGAGTATGGGGACAAGGTGTGCCTCCCAGAACTTCCCCTCCTAAAGGTAAGTGACTACTTCCTTTGTTGTAATTGTTGTTTAAATGCTTTGTAAGGCCCTTCTGACTTAAAGTTCCTTTTGTTTCCTTTCTATGGTTCGCATAGGTAGCATTTCATTCGTAGGTTATTCTTTTAGTCACCTTCTGTACTCATTGGTTTGAGTAATGGGTTTCTCTCTGTCCTAGCGACCATCGTGCCTCGTCAGAATCATGACTCTGAAATTATTTTAGTTTAGGGTTTTGTATGTGCTTAAATTTCTATGATGGTATGCTAATCCCATGGAAAGTCTGGAATGCCATTTCCTGTCCTCGTTAGATGTCTGTTAGGAGATTTTACTCTCTGGTCCTTTGTTTACCCATCTATCCAATGAAATACACGCAACTGTACTTTCTCTTATTTGAAGGTTGTCCATGTAATTAGTAGTCAGTCAGATCTTTATCACCAAACTTCCATACTACGAGAATATATCCTAAGGATGATTGTGTATTCTGTTCACGCCCATTTTCTTATGAATCTAAACATATTTTTCAAAAGGGCAAGTACACCTAGGACTCTCAGCTATGTAATATCTTTGCATTCACAAGGATGCGAGATAGATTTAATGTTATGGTTTGAAGGTCAAAACATCCCATCTTTACATTTTAAATTAGAGTTAAATGATGGTTTATGCGTGTCGTGTGACCAAAAACAATATATATTCATCATTCGAATAATCAATCGTTGTGAAATGTATTGTGGTTATTTACTGGTCCTTAAAGCTAATGGTGGGTCTCTCTGGTTTTTGCGAGGATAACCACCAAGAAGATCTTGGGCCCCTTCTCCCTTCTCGGACTGGAAGGCACACAGTTTGTTGCAACGGTGAAGGGTTTAGAGCTCCTCCAACTACAAATAAGTAATTACTCAGACTATTCTTTCTTCTTGCTAACTTAATCCTCTTATCAAGATTTTAATGATTCTCGTTTGCAATGTACAGGGTTTTGAATTGTACGAAGTCGTGAAGTGCAACTCTTGTCACCGACGTAAGAGCTATTCGGGTTTCGTTCTTCCTTTCTAAGAAGTTAGGAATTCTAGATAGAAGAAGGTTTAACCTTTTGTGGTAGAGTTCATTCATTTCCACTATCTATTATCTCTATAAAGAAATTACTTTCATGGTCCGATACGAGACCTAACTATAAAACTAAAGGTCTAACCGAGAGGCTTCGTCGGGTTTTCTTTTACCGACCCCTATCTCGCCATTTTGGAATGGAAGATACGGTCTAGATTCTCTTGTTATAATGGAATTAAGGATATTACGAATAATATGTTGTTTATATTCTTTATTCTTGTAACTTTATTTTTAAATCTTTAGCATCGTGTGTCTTCGGAAACTAAGAGTATTGGGCATGTAACCCTTTTTCATTTACAGAGGTAATAGTCAGTCTGATCTTGCAATTAGTTAAGCAGGTCACTTATTACATTTCGAGATGTATTCAAATCTATTCCTAACTTAATTTACTTTTGTATATACGAATTACCTGAAGTCATACTGCTTCCATTCACAAAAGGATTTACCGGATCTATGCATTAAGTAATTATACATGCTTGGGTTTACAAAAAAAAAGGGATTGAGAATCCCTGTTTGTATTAACTATATCTGGATTATTTCTTTATACATTTGACATCGTATATAAATCTGTTGGCTATTCTTTGGTTCTTCTGGGGGGTATTGTATAACTATTAGGTTTCTCATCTACCATTCTTGCAATATGCACAACCCTTTATAAAGTTACAATATTCTTTTGTGCAATCTGCGATAACGCTTGAAAAGAAGGAAAAAGGAAATGTATAATCAAACTGTTTCCATAAAGTTTCTACCATTTCGTAAATGTTCCTTTATCGTAATTGAATGTCTACTGGAATGATTACTTACAGAGTGTATGACAGGTCTGTGCATGTATATATATACACTTATTATTTTTGTTATCGACATTGAGTCTGAATTCTCCTTCTATCATGTCCACACCGATTTCCAACTAAGAAAATATATATACTTATATATATATGTATCCATAAGAAATACAGAAAAGTATATATATATATATATATATATATATATATATATACAGTAGTAATTATAGTCTATAGAATAAATTCCAGAATTGGCCACACGTAATCTTCATGAAGAAAACAAGGAAGGGAAAAAGAACTACAGTATCCATTCTATACTTTAAGTGGGAAAAAATACTTAGTATTAAATCTGGTGACATTCGGTTAGCTTTTATGCTTCACAAGAGCGAACAGAATTCATCCATAATAATATTCCAACCTAAATGATAGATACATTCCAATAACTCAATTTAGTCATTTCAAACAGAGAAGGGAATAGAATACATATCTATGTCAATTTGCGGGAAGACAAAGGGAACAACCACATTCCTCCCAACTGTAGGACAAGGCATCCAAATCACTTTCCCAATCCACCCCCTAGCCTGACCATGAATCCATGAGGGCTAACTTGGAAACTTCTCCTCAGCAATGTCCTTCAACTATAGAAGATTCCTCTTGCCTCACACTCAAATGTAGTGTTCATAACAGTAACAAAATCCATATTCACTTTCCCCAGCATACTAGATAGTGTCCTACCTCCTCGCATATGTTATATAGTAAAATAGTCCTTTTTGCCTAGGTCTTTCTTCCCCCTTGGGAATTTTCACAGCTTTCTAAATCCCTGATTTTCAGGGGCTTCCAATGGCCAAATATCTAATTTTCCACTTGTAACAATCATCCCATAGGTAGTTCCAACATGTTCCCCACTCATGGAGTCATGGTCAGTTGATTTTAACATGGTTGTTCTATTTGTCCTCCTGTAATTAATATAAAATATCATGTTCCCATACAAGTGTCATAGTCAAATAGTTAGTTGGGTCAAATCAGATCATTGCCCAACAGTCATAATAATTATTACAATTATCAAATTTGAAATTCAGAATTGCCATAAATGGCAAAAAGTTTCCAAATTCAAATTTACTAGAAACGGAATAATTTTCCTACAATTTTTTTAAATTTCAAAAATACTTTATTTTTGGGGATATCACACAAGAGGAGGTGTTCAGTCGAATTAAGGATGATCTCCAAATGGTGCAGTAGGAAATACAGTCCAGCCTCGCATTTTCCATTGTGCCTCTGTCAGTAGGAACATCAGAACTAGGTGATGAGCCAGCACAACTACACCGCATTGTTGATACAGTCGAAGCTCACCTTCAACAAGCTCAGGAAGAGATAGCACAAGCCACCCAGGCTTTAGCGCAAGTACAAAAAGACCTTGATTAGAAACGTAGTGCTACAGAACGGGAAAATATTTCTCTGCAAGCGAAGAGGGATGAGGAAAAAGTACAGTTACAACAAAGCAAGGAATAGTTGCTCACCAAGCAACTCGAAATTAAGGAAATGGTTCATAGAGCACTTTTCTCTGTGAAAGTCATCGAAGTAAAGGTTGAAGAGAGATTCCAGCAACTCCAACAATGCATAGAAGACTTGGAGCTCCTCACTGTGCCCGAGACCCCTCAAGATGTAAGGGACCAACGAGAAGCAACTGCTCGCAGCGCAGTTGACAAATTAAAATATCTTGCATTGGAGTGTAAGCAGTTGATTAACCGAAGCACCTAGACATATGAGAACCTCACTAAAAACTCAGAGTTACAAACACTGGAGTCACAACTCCAGGAAGTGAAGCAACATGCATATACACTATAGGTGCAGCTGAAGGCCCTATCGGTTGTAGAATGAATGAAGAGGTATCATGAACAATGCACAACTCAGCAACAGATCCATATGCTTTAAAGAAAAGTGATGGAAGTCACTCAACAGCTTCAACCTGTGCAATATAAGGCATGCCAGTTGTTTACATAGGTGGAGAACCAAGGAGAAAATCTAGAACAAGTTGTCACCATAGCAGAACAACGCCTAGAAGGGCCAGTGATTGACGTAGTAATCCAGGAGTTCACTGAACAAGAGGCCAGAGAAAAGAAGCAAGTTGAATCAGCCTAGGCCAAGCTTGAGGAATTCAAATCCAAATTGATCAAACCAAAGTGACTCGGGATGAGTCACAGGTGAGTGTTGGGGGCATGTTGGCCCTTGACCAAGTTTTGGGAGTTTCTTGATCATGTTGACCTATTTTGGAACTTCGACAGCCTGTTGAAGGAGGAGCACAACACAAAGCAGAGATCATGGGATCTCAGCCCCCTTTTGGGCTCCTTTTAGGGTTTTTGGGAATATGTAATGGGAATGGGATGCTGGCCCATGGGTTTACCCATGTTTAGGCCTATTTTGTATGTATAAATAGAAGGATAGGAAATGTAAGAAAGGAGAGAATAATACATTTATGTGATGTGAATGTATGCTAAGTTTGAGTAGAGTATGTAATCCATTTGTGCATGACTGTAAGAGACTTGTAGAGCTAAGTGCAGGTCCTTGTAGCAGATTGTGGAGAGCTTAGTGTTTTAGTGCAAGGAAGAAGGATCTAGCGAGTTGCACAGATCTTTTGTCCTGTGTAGAGTAAGGGTTTTGATGACTTTGTGCTTGTAACCGATTGACCAAAGACAATAAAGAAGAAGAGTTGGTCGACGTAACCCCAAGGTGGGGGTGAACCACGTAAACACTGTGTTATCTGCTTTGTGCTTTGTCTTGATATGTTCATATGTTATATTCTAAGTGCTCTGATATGTTTAGATAGATCTATTTATGCTTTATGCTTATTATATGTGAGAAGGTTAGATCTAATCTAGATAGTCATTCTTAGTTCTTGGTATGCTCATTCCGATCCATTTGTATATGCTAAGTGCTTGAATACTATAGATTAGTGTGAATACTACGAAACTCTATTGTATCAGCGAAGTGAATAGTGATTACATATTAAGGAAATGACGGTGCTAAGAGATGTATTAAGTATTATAATAATAGATATGTGTCCCAGCTAAGGTTGTAAACACCTGAGTCTTGCAACCACCCCTACCTCTACCTCAGGTGAGACTTCATCTGCTTTGCAGGTGTTTCTGAAAGGGTCGGTAGTTAAGGCTTTGTTGGTACATTGTTGTAGCGTTGAACCCTGGGTCTTCCCTTGTGCCAAAAATTCCTATGAGTTATTGTGAAGTTATAAAATGATATTTAATGTTTCTCTACTTAGTGGCATTTTCATCTTGGCATGACTCACTTTTTATGTTGCATTGGGATTTTAGCACATGTTTTGAGAATGACTAGCTTTAGGAGAAGTTATATTTTGGTAGAATGCCCATAATTAGACAAAATCAATCCCATTAGAAGCAAAATGGCCATGGGATTTCCTAAATGTGGTCATAGTTGAAATTCGAGCAAAAATAAGCATAGTTATGATGCTTTTAAAATTTGTCGTGAGAAGATTATCACTGAATGTTTTACCACTCATGGGACACTTTTGGAGGAGGTAGTTTCACATTTTATGAGGTCGTTCCATGTGTAGATGAGGATGACTTGGCACTTGAGGAGAGTTTACTTGATTTGGGGAACATCTTTGGGGTCTTTTGACTCATTTACTCATGTATTGTGGATATTTTATGCATTTTTTACCATATATTTAGGTTTTATAAAAGATGATGGTATTTTATATTCTTTTAGGCTAAAAGATAATAGAACATTATTATTCTATTGAGAGGATTGATAGATCTCTTCATATAAATAAGATAAACACTTCTCATTTGTAACTCATTTTCTATAACTTGTAGAGAACATTACTTGTCTACTATTATGATCTTTGCTATGGATGAATAACTATAACACTCACTTTATTGATGATGTTTTTTGGATGCTTTACAACTTTATGTATATTCTTGGATCTAGGGTTTTGAGTTATTGATTTAATGAGTAAGTGATCTCTTTCAATCTTTGTAGATGTTTTTTATGAATGGTTGTAAATGTGGTCGTGCTTTTAGCATTGGTGGTGCACCCTCTTTATCTTTTCTTGAATAGGTCCCTTTCAAATTATTAGTGGAGTATCTTCTCCTTGAATCATCTTGAATCTTGTAAGGCACTAGGAGTATTTCCTAGGGTTTGTAGTGAACAACCCTAACTATCACCCTAGTTTCACCTACACTTTCTCAAGACAAGCCTTGGTTGACCCCATATGTTCTAAGAAATAAGTAGGCACTGGTCTTTTCTTATCTAGTCAATCATATATTTAAAAGTCCAAATTTTAATTTTGTTTTAGGGTAAATCTAATTTTTTTTTGTAGCTTGCATTTAATTTTCAGCCATCAAAACCCTAGACATCTTGGCTTTTTGCGTGTATTTGACTTGGAAAATCATTTCTCTTGTAAAATCGGTCTTAATGGTTTATATTGCTGCATTTTAGGGTTGGACGACTTGATATAGTTGGATGTTATATGCTGTAAAAAATTTAGAATTAATAAGTTACTTAAACCCTAGTTTTATTCTTTGTTTTAGCCCTAAAAACCATTTGTTTATAATATGTTTAAGTGGCTGAAATATACTGCCATTATAACGTATTTACCATTGTAATTTATTTATCTTTTATGCAAGTTTTAGGACAATATTAAGTAATTTTCATATTTGTATTGTTTTGGTGATATTTTTCACTTAGCAATCACATAACAAACCCTCTAAAACATCCCTAAAAGTCAATATCTTAAATATGAAAATTCATTTTGAAGTAACCACCTAATCCTTGGCTTGTATATCATAACAAATTGGTAGTAATTTGGGTAGTGATATAGATGACCTTAAACTTGACTTGTTTTTCCTTAGAAACCCTAGGTGCTACTAGGGAAACCTCCTTTGTGTTGGACTTGCTTTCACTAAAATGAGGCAAGTAGTTGTTTAGGTGACAATCAAAACACTTCCATGTTCCACTTGTCTTTGTAAATTATGAGAGCTTTGCACTAAGGTGCATGATTGTGTGATAACAATGTTATTGTACTCAATGTTCAATTTATTTTATCTCATTTTAGGGGTGTCTTTTATATCCCTTGTTTTTTTTTTGCTATTATTGTTGGTTGTAGTCACCAATACCTTTCACCTATTTTGGTCTTTGGTGGCATTAATATGAATTTGAATTCCAATTTCAATTTCAAAAAATCAGTGTTCACGCTTCAACAAGATGGGATAATGTTCAAATCTCATGGAAAACATATCCTACGGGAACCTTATGGAATTGCAATAGCATAACCATTCATACTAATAAGGAATTTAATAGAAAACATAACATAGATTCAGGGAAAAAATAAGATGCTTTCATTATTCATCAAAACATGTTTTGTTATACTCCTCATGTTTGTTGTTAGTGGTTGATTCTCTCAGGTCAACTGATCTATTCACTAACCAGTTATTACATTACATTTTTTTCTTCTTGAAGGTGGCAAAACCCATCATAACTCAATTGTCAACAAACAATGAGGACAATCATCACTAAAAATCATTTTTATCCATGAATTTGGGCTTAGTCATCAACGTTATTCAAGAAAAACCACACCATATGAAATAACCTGCTAGTAGTTTGTAAGGGAGAAAACTTTCACCCCTGCCAATTGCCTCTTGGTCTTGTGTTGTTAAATTGTTTCCTTATGTTCGAGGAAGACGAGCTATTAGCCAATCAAAAGTAGTTTGAGGTTTTACTCCAGGACCAAAAGATAGTTTAAACTTAAATAATATCCACAAGAAAGACAATATCCTTCTAATCATTACTGAGCTCTTAGACAATCAGAAGTAGTTTTAGGTTTTACTCCGGGACCAAAATACATTGTCAACTTAAATAGTATCCAGAAGAAATCCAATATCCCTTTTAAATATTGCTTTTGTTCATCGCTTATACTATCTCAAATGGGGTCATATTACATTACATTACATCTACTAACTATTATTTTATTATATTTCATTACATCTACTAAGTATTCTTTTATTACATTTCATTTTCTTATCACACGATTTTGAGTTGTACATTACATGAATGAATGTAGGAAAAAAATATTATGGTCAAGTACCCGGTGCCAAATCTGATACATAGAAAAAAATAACAAAAACCCAACAAAAAGATTAAAAATTACTGACATACTACAGATCATATTGATTGAAAAAATATAACTGAGAATAATTAAATATTTTTAGACAAAAAAATCTAAAATCAATGTATCCTTTATTCTTATGACAACCACACCATTAAGTAATACGGAATCAGTAAAATGACATCAAAAAAAGAATGATATTATTCATAATAGACTTGTGCATACAAGGATTTTTCCCAGTTTGTATTTGAATGGACTGTACCACCTGTACGGGTTCGTATGCTCACTGGTAGCACTCAGGAAAATATACAACAAAATTGTGGCAGCAATGTTGCCTGATTCTAGCTTGTATTCTCTTCCAAAATACTAATAGACAAAATGTGTAGGATATACTCAGACCTGGGTAAGAGTTCCTTTATGGACTGGGTGAAGGTATAAATCATACGAAGTCCGTACAACCCGTACAGATTCCTCTTCTGGTGGTTGTTTGTTGTTTCTACTAAACAATGGCCCTGGATCGACCTAGTTGTCTCTTCACAATCTTCTCTTTGAATAGATAGACATGTCTTGGTCTATATTACAGCCCTACTTGACCTCTCCTTTCACTATGCTTGCTTGTTGATTCCAACTTCCTTCTATTCTCTGCATAGTAAGACCCTTCTTAGTCTATGCCTTAGTGATTTTCTCAGCCTCACCTTGTTGGATTTGTTGCTAGCCCTGACTCGGCCATTTACTCCTTGATTGGATTGGATGATGGCCCTAGCTCAACCTCCCAATGCTTCCTTTTTGCAGACTTCTTATGTCTTGACCCTCGACCTCCCTTGGAAGTGCCTCCTTACCTAGTCAACCAAATTCCCTTCTTGAGGTAATGAGAGAGTGGGCTTGCTAGGTTATTTGTAACCCTAACCCTTCCCTCATGCAATCTTGACCCTAGGATTTTCTCATCAAAATATTGATCCAAGGGTGGGGACTTAATCTCAAGTTGACTTGAGTGGTCCCCACCATTATGATGTTGTCTAGTCATAATTTGGGCCTCTTCCACATTACTAGATATCCCTGATGTGGAAGAGTTGCATGCTCAAGCTACACTCTAACACTCCCTTTTAGTGAGGGAGGTACTACCATTGGAGCTTCCTCCTCCATGATCCACATCACTATGTGTTTCTCCCTCTGAGTCCAAGAGACCCATCCTTTCAATGTTTGTATACTCTATTTACTCTGCCTGGATGTATCTGCTACAACCTACACCATGATTACCTGAGTATCCCCATCCATCCAATTGAGTCCATTTCCACCACATGAATCTACTGAGAATAGCTTCATGTTCTCTCACGCATGGGTTATCATACTCATTACTTTCTTCTGTGAGTTTGTAAACAGGTTTCCCCCACAACTTATATAGACCATCCTCACTTATTCCTATCATCATGGGTGGTCCTGGTGCATGATTTCTAACCGATCAGATGTGTACACCACAACCAAAGAGGCTTAGTCCATAGCCTTGATGCTCCAAGGCTGATATTGAGAGCACATTGACTCTCATACTTGGTACATAAAGGACCTCTGGTATCCTGAGAATCCTGCCTGATTCTATTTGTAGTGATACTACTCCTTTTCCATGAATCACCACCATGCTAGAATACACACCACACTTCACAAATCTTGAATGTTGACTTGTGAACTCCTGAAGTACAAGTCTTTCCCCTGTCATGTGACTTGTGGCCCTGATGTCTATGTACCATCCTATCCTGGTTCTGTCCTCTGTATCCAAAAACATAGCCTACTCATCCTTAAACATTTGGGAAAATGACCGAGTTGTGGTAGCCAACTACTGCTCTTCTTCCTCTTCTTTATCTTCAACTTCTGTTGTGTTTGCGATATCCTTTATTTTCCCTTTTACACCAAATCCCTTCTTCGATTGAGTGCACTGACTGGAAAAGTGTCCACACTCTCCACACACATAGCATTGGGCATGTGAGAGGTATTTCTTGGGCCTTTCGTTGGTGGGTCCTCCTCTGAAACTTGTTCATCTTCTGCCCCTACCCACCTTATTAGAAGTGAGGGATAGGTTCTCCTCCTCTTCCTCTTCATTCATATTTCTACCCCCCCTGATTTTTTTCTGGCAACAATCGTTCCATAATCTTTCCCATTCTGGTAGTTTCTCTCTGGACCCCTGCAATGAAGGAGTCCCACTCCTTTGAGAATCCCCTCAAGGTTGAACGAACCATCTTGGTTGGTGAAAATTTCACCCCTACTACAAGAATTTCATCTAGAAGTTTTTTTACTTTGGTGAGGTTGACTATAACACCTTCCCATTTAAACATCCTTATGTGTTGAAGCCTTTCCTTGAGAGCCATGATTTTTCTCTCATGATTGGCTTCGAACAACCCTTTAAGATGTTCCTACATTTCATGAGTTGTTTTTTTTTCACCAAATTTTGGTACCAGATGATCCCTCACTCCATCTAGAAGGATCCTTTGATCTCTAATTTATAGATTTTGATGTAATTCCTTGTCTTTAGCATACGTGGGAAGTGTGTCTTTCTTCTCAACAATCCCCCATACTTTGGTCTCTTGAAGAGAATTCTTCATTCTCTACTTCCATTGTATGTAGTTGGAGGCACCATCATGTTTGTCCTCATATCTGAGGTTTGTATCCATCATGTTACTCAGTTTCATCTTCTTCAGCTCAGAATTGTTTCCTTTCTCTCTGAATAGATCGACCCTCCATGAACCTTTTCCTTCCTCCTCAAGGTTAGAGGGTATGGCCTCCCTCTAGATATTATTCATTCCTTATCTATACAACACAAGTCTTTCACACTTCTTTTGGGGCTGTCATAATTTAAAGCTCTGATACCATGAAGAAATATAACTAAGAATAATTAAATAATTTTCAGACAAAAAAATCTAAAATCAGTGTCTCCTTTATTCTTAAGACAACCATGCCATTAAATAATACATAATCAGTAAAATGACATCAAAACATAATGATATTATTCATAATATCCTTGCGCATACAAGGATTTCTCCAAGCTTGTATTTGAATGGACCATACCACATATACGGGTCTGTATGCTCATTGGTAGCACTCAGGCGAATATACAACAAAACTGTGGTAGCAACACTACTCAATTCTAGCTTGTATTCTTCTAAAACACCAATAGACATAGTGTGCTGGCTATACTTAGACCTGGGTAAGAGTTCCTTTCTCTATTGGGTGAAATTATATATCGTACGAAGTCTGTACATCCTGTATGAATTCCTCTTTCAGTGGTTGTTTGTTGTTACTGCTAAACAATGGTCCTGGCTCGACCTAGTTGTCTCTTCACAGTCTTCTATTTGAATAGATAGATCTGTCCTAGTCTATATTCCAGCCGTACTCGACCTCTCCTTTCATTATGCTTTCATGTTGATCATGATTGCCTCCTATTCCTGGGTTCACTTCATTAGATTTGTTGTTGGCCCTAACTCGACCCTTTACTCCTTGACTGGATTGGATGCTAGCCCTAGATCAGCCTCCCAATGCTTCCTTTTTGTACAATTCTTCTTTCTTGACTCTCGACCTCCCTTGGAAGCGCCTCGTTACCTAGTCGACCAACTTCTCTTCTTGAGGTAATGAAATAATGAGCTTGCTAGGTTATTTCTAACCCTATCCCTTCCCTCATTCAATCTTGACCCTAGGATATTCTCATCAAAATATTGATCCAAGGGTGGGGACTTAATCTCAAGTTGAATTGAGTGGTCCCCACCATTTTGATGTTGTGCAGTCATAATGCACATAATAGATCTAGCTAAACAATGATACAAACATTTGCAGAGAGAATTGGAAAAATAATAAGAAGGAGAGAAAGAATGGAAAGAATTCTCATTAACCGTTATGAATAATGAATAATTTACACATGATATACTCTGTATAACTCAATGAGTTTGACTTGAGGTGAACCAAGTCGCCATAGTGGTGATCTAGAGTGATCTGGACATACACCAGCAGTTACGGGAGTGAACTTCCACCTATTATAGTCTCTCAGGCAGTTACGGGAGTGAACTTCCACCTATTCTAGTCTCTCAAGCAGTTACGGGAGTGAACTTCCACCTATTCTAGTCTCTCAAGCAGTTACGGGAGTGAACTGCCACCTAGTTGAGTTAACTAGTCAACTAGTCTTCAGTTAACTGACTGAACACAAAGTAGTGAGGAGTTAACTCAAGGAATCAAGGCTAATGTGCCACTTTGGTAATGATACTAAGGCAAGGTCGAATTAGCATGGTGATGATCCCAATTTTGCATGGTGATGATCCCAATGCAACATCTAAACTCAACTCAACTAGTCAAAATGAAGTGTGAACTGAAAGAGAATATTCTCCAGGTGGAATATTCTCTCCTAAAATATAGGAGACTAGATAATGACTAATTATGACTAATAAACAAATAAAAACCTTAGGAAAAATAAATCCTAGGTGTGTGTGAAGTAACTCCAACACCCCCCCTGAACATCACTATGGTGAAAATAAAGACTAGGTCCCAGCAACGAGGCCATGTTAGGTACCCAAGTACAAAAGATACACTGAAAATAAAGTGAGGAAAGAGGGAAAACCTCTTGGGAAACCCCCCCCCCCTCAAGCTACAATGTATGTAAAAAGAAGAACTACATTTGCTAGGCAACTGTGTCCTTCACTCCAAGGCGACCTTGCAGAGAATAGAATTTATGCTCAGTGAAGGTCTTGGTGAAAATGTATGTCTTTTACTCTGCTGAAGGATAGAACTATAAGTTGACAATCCCCTCGTGTACTAAGTCTCGGATGTAGTGCATGTGGATGTCGATGTGCTTCATCCGCTGCCTCTAAACTGAATCTCTGCAGAACTTCAGAGTGTTCTAGTTGTCACACCAGATGACGATCGTCCGATGAAACTAAATGCCCAACTCAGTGAGAAAATGTTGTATCCACATAGCCTAAATGGTTATGTTAACTACCCCTTTGTACTCTGCCTCAACTGAAGATAGAGCAATGGAAACTTGCTTCTTGCTTGACCAATAGATAGGCCTAGAACCAAGACTGAGTGAGTAACCAGATGTGGACTTGTGATCAATGTTATCGCCAACCCAGTCAGAATCATTAAACCCAATGAGATATAATGTAGAGTCTATTTCATAATGAATCCCAAAGGTGATGGTGCCCTGTACGTATCGAAGGATACGCTTTTCAGCTTTCCAATGTAGCTCATGCGGCTCCTTCATGAACCTGCAAATTGTGACAACTATAGATGAGAGGTATGGTCTGGAGTGTGTGAGATACAACAAGCTCCCCACTAGCTATCTGTACAGTGTGTTTTCAACCAGTGGAGTCTCCCCTCCATCCTCAAGTTTCACTCCTGATAGGAAAGGAGTCAGAGTAGACTTGTAGTCTGTCATGTGAAATATCTCAAGGAGATCTCGTGCAGACTTGGCTTGAGACAGTTTTATGCCTGATGCATCTTGATTGATCTCAAGTTCAAGGAAGAAGTGTAGAAGACCCATTTCTGTCATCAAAAACCTGTCATGAAGAATCCTCTTGACTGCAGCAAGCATTGAAGTCGAGCAACCGGTGATCAGCAAATCATCGACATACAAAAATAAAAGTAGAAGTGAATCAATCATCCTGAGCATGTATACATTCGGGTTTGATTTACAATGTACAAAGTTCTGTGACAACAGGTAGGACTCCATCTTGGCATACCATGCCCTCGGAGCCTTCTTGAGTCCATAAAGTGACTTCTTCAGTCGACAGACCAAACATGAGTCTTGCATAAATCCCTGGGGTTGCTCCATGTATATCTCCTCAGAGATATCACTTATAATAAATGCATTCTTCACGTCCATTTGATGGACTTCCCATCCCTTGTTTGTTGCAATGGCAAGGGCCAATCGAATGGAATCCATCTTCACTACTGGAGCAAAGGTCTCATCATAGTCAATACCATGAACCTGCTGAAAGCCTTTGGAGACAAGCATGTCTTTGTATCTACTAATATGTCCATCCATTGCACTCTTGGTCCTGTAGACCCATCAGCATCTGACAAGTTTCCTCCCAGAAGGAAGGGGAACCAGATCCCAAGTTTGGTTCTCGAGGAGGGAGTTGTACTCCTCCTACATGGCGGATTCCCAAAAGGGATTTCTAGAAACCTTGCCATAAGACTGTGGATCTGAAGACTGAACAAAGAAAAGATGCCTGGAAGGCAATGGTTCAGTGGTAGTGAGTGCAATACGAGGCTCCTCAAAATCATATCGAGTCCTCCTAGTATCAGCTGGATCACCAACGAGATCCCCTGCATCCTCAAGGGTAGCCTGTGCCCACTTGGGCCTCTACTCTGGATCTGCAACTGCATCTAGATGCTCTGACTATACTGACTCTAAATCTGAATCATCTGAGTCTTTTGAATCAGAACTCTCATATGAAGAAGAGTTAGCATGTGCATTCTCATCATCTCAGATAGGTGGAAGAGTGAAGGTTTCTACATGCGACTATTGAGGTACATGCGAGACACTTTCCTCAAATTGGACACTATGCTCAATGATGAGTTGGTCCAAGGAAAGATCAATAAGCTGATATCCCTTCACACCGTCGGGGTATCCAACAAAAATGCACTCAGTGCTCTGTGGATCAAGTGCCTTCCTCTTTTTAGAGGGAATGCGGGCCCATGCACAAGAACCAAAAATGAAAAAGTGTGTCACTTCCGGTTTTAGGCCACTCCAAGCCTTGTAGGGGGTCTTATCCTTGAAAAATATATGAGGAGATGTGTTTTGGATGTATGTTTCATAGTTAAGTTCTTTGGCCCATAGTCTCTGTGGTAGTGACTTTGCATGCAACATGCAAGATTCCATCTCCTTTAGAGATCTATTTTTCCACTCAGCAACTCCATTTCGCTACGGAGTGTATGGAACTGTATGCTGCAACTAAATCCCTACCTCATGGAAAATATTATGAATCTCATGATTCACATACTCTCCCCCATTATCAGTTTGGAGGACTTTGATCTTCTTTTCAGACTGTGTCTCAACCAAAGATTTGAAATCTTTGAGGTGTTGAAAGACCTTAGATTTTTTCCTAAGAAAGTAGATCCAAGTAAAACGTGAGAAATCATCAACAAAAATGAGAAAAAAACTCGCTTTGTTGATCGATGGATTCAAAAAAGGACCCATGACGTCACTGTGGATCAAATCTAATGGTGTGGAAGCTCACTAAGACTTTCCTTTGATGGATTTCTCTTGAGGGTGTTTTCCGAGAACACATCCCTCACATACTCCCTTGGATAAATGGATGTCTGGTAGACCATCAACTAATTTGTTCTTGCTAAGTTTTTGCATGTATCTAAAATTCAAATGTCCAAACTTTTCATGCCATATCCTACTACTTTCATCAGCATGAGTAAGCAGTAAAGCAGAATCAAGTTCAATGAATTCAGAAAATGTATACAATCTAGATTGATGATTTACCTCACCGGTAGAAACCCTGGAGTTGGTTTTCATGTCGTATATGTCCATGAAATTTGGTGTGAATACAAATTTATTTCCGGTGACAGAATTCGTCATCTGATACATGGAGAGAAGGTTGACAGAAAGCTTGAGAACATGCAGCATGTTCTCGAAGATTTCGTTGGTGAGTTCAATCCTTCCTTTGTCGGTGACTTCGACAGAAGAGTTGTCTCCATCAAAATAGGAGGACCTTTGCATGCATCCAAATAAGAATATATTGCTTTTGAGGGAGCCATGTGATGTGATTCTCCTGAATCTACGATCCAAGCATCAGGAGAGGAGTTGATTGCAATCAAGGCATGGCTAGAATTGCCTTTCTTGGAATTAGGATCTTCTGGCTTCTTCTTCTTTGCACCCTCGGGGATGTGATCTCCAAGGTTGTTTTGCTGAAGTATCTGAGACATCAGATCTATTTTTTTTTGCATGGATGCATATTCGGAATGGAATCCTTTGTGACAGTATGTGCATTTCTCTCCTTTTCATCCCTTTTCTCCTTTGGATCCGAAGGCATCGGTGAAGGGTTTTGTGTACCCTTCCTTCTTCGTATGTGCATGAGCTTTCCACTTATCTTTATCTTTAGATTTTTTATATTTTTGGCTTCCATCATGCACAGTGAGTGCATGCGCACTTGCGCCTTTGATTTTACCCATGTTGATGAGCTTGGTTTTCTCTTGTGTCGGGGATTCGATAAATTCCTCAAGAGAAGGAATCTTCCAAGTGGCTCCAAAGCTGAATATGAAAATATGGAATGTGGATACGAATACAGAGAATTCAGGTCCAAGCTTGGAGAGAATGGTGAGAACCATTTGTTTCTCCTCTGTCAATTTATCAACCCCGCAAGCTTTGAGTTGCGACAGTAAATCCTTGAATTTTGTAAAGAAATATTGGATATTTTCGAAGCTTTTTGGATCCAATGTGAGAATCTCCACCTCTAGCATGTGTCCCCTCATCTCATCTTTTTTTCCAAAGAGACCTTCAAATATTTTCCAGGCTTCATTGGGAATCTTACAAGAAGATATGTGAAAAAGGAGATCGGAAGAAATAAGACTGCAAATTGTTCTAAGTGCCTCATCCATGCAATTTAAGTACTTGGATTTTTCTATGGCTGATGTCGGTTCTGTATCTGTATTCATGGTTAACCTATACAAACCTCTAGATCAGAGATGTATGCCTATTTTATCCTTCCATGAAAAGTAGTTGTAAGGTGTAAGAATGAAATCTTTTTGGAATTCCATCTTTCCGTTTTCTTCAATCTTTTGTACATGCAAAAAAAATTGGTGTAGCTTTTGCTTAGCAGTCTATCGTCTCTGATACCATGTAAATGTGTTGACCTACACATAATAGATCTAGCTAAACAATGATACACACATTTTTAGAGATAATTGGAAAGAGAAGAAGAAGGAGAGAAAGAATGGAAAGAATTCTCATTAACCGTTATGAATAATTTACACATGATATACTCTGTATAACTCAATGAGTTCAACTTGAGGTGAACCAAGTCACCATAGTGGTGGTCTATAGTGATTTGGACACACACCATTAGTTATGGGAGTGAACTTCCACCTATTCTAGTCTCTCAGGCAGTTACGGGAGGGAACTGCCACCTAGTTGAGTTAACTAGTCAACTAGTCTTCAGTTAACTAAATAAACAGAAAGTAGTGAGGAGTTAACTCAAGGAATCAAGGCTAATGCACCACTTTGGTTATGATACCAAGGCAAGGTCGAATTATCATGGTGATGATCCCAATGTTGCATGATGATTATCCCAATGCAACATCTAAACTCAACTCAACTAGTCAAACTGAAGTGTGAACTAAAAGAGAATATTCTCCAGGTGGAATATTCTCTCCTAAAATATAAGAGACTGGATAATGACTAATTATGACTAATAAACAAATAAAAACCTTAGGAAAAAGAAATCCTAGGTGTGTGTGAAGTAACTCCAACATTGGGCCTCTTCCACATTACTAAACACCCCTAATGTGGAAGATTTACCTGCCCGAGCTACACTCTAACATTGATTTGGTTTAAACACCATTTACCCCTGATAGTTAGGGTAAATTTATTCAATGGTATCATCATTGACACATTGCTTACCCCGCAGGGAGTTAAGTCCAATACATTTCTACGTTAGTGCATTCAGGCACACTTGTATTGAAATACATGTTGCCTTTACTTTACATTTCAAACACGTCTGATAATAAATGAAAATCACGCACAAAATGAATATTTTGAAGGTTTTTTACCATAAAACTATTCATGTTCCTTCCATTCCCAGTAAAACCCCTAAAATGTTTTAAACTCCTAGAAGTTTATAGTAAGAATAGCCTGCTATGTTAAGCCTCTTATTAGTCCCTGTCGAAGGCATTGAGGGACTATAGCGATTGATAATTCGTTGACTTCATATTAGTTTGTCCTTTGACCAAAAATATTTTCACAATATCTATTGTTGGAACTAGGGAACTAAAAACATTGATTTTTATATAATAAAAAATACCATATGTCATTATCTGATTGGATAACAAATTGGAGGTCTTATTTCCATCTTTGTTATTCCCAATGTTTTATATGTTAGCATATCCAAAGTTTTTGATCATATATGGTCTTTCTGAATATTTACTTTTATTCTTGAAATGTTTGGATATCCGAAGTTTTGAAGATAGAGAGTCAGGTTTTTATTAGTTCACTTCATATTACTTTTTCCTTTGAATAAATTATTTTTTTTACATAACCTTATTGTTCAAACTATTGTTACTAATTTTTTTTTATTGTTATAAAATAATATAATAAATGTGTTTTCGTACATAACAGAGATGCCACACTGCATTCTTTTTTAAATGTTTACACAGCAGTCCTGACAGACTTAAATGTTTACCTAACAGGCCTCACAACCTTAAATGTTTACTAAACAAACCCATTACAATACATTTTCCTCTGGTTTTTTTTTTTTTCTTATGCAATGTTATATGCAATGAATATGGGCAATACTGTTCTTCAGCAGCATTATTGGTTCACTAGTTCATGCTTGCTCCTTGCTTGTTCATTGGTTTCTTATTTTCCTGTTGTTTTTGTTCTTGTTTTCCTATTGGTCTTGTTGCAGTTTGCACACTTGGGTTTTTGCAACCACGATTGGAAATGGCCTTCTATCGTTCCCCATCGACGGGTAGGTTTCAGTGCCATGTTTAGATTCCTTTGCTATTTGTAGTTTGCAGGTGAGAAATTTCACTACTAGGGATGCATGAGTCGAAATCCTCTTGCAGAACATATTTGTATGTGAGGAGAAAATACGATTTCCTTTTCCTATACATCACTGTTGATGTGATGGAGGTAGGTTCTGTGTCGAACATTGGTGATCAGGAACAAGATGAAGACAACATTAGAGTCCTACTTCTTTGGTCATAGTAATCACATACAAAGATGGACAGCAAGAGGATTTTGAATGCTCCCAGTATTGAAAAATACCAACCGTGAAAACTACACCTTTCTTCAGCGGCATTACTAGTTCATTGGTTCATGCTTGCTCATTTCTTGTTCAATGGTTTCTTGTTTTCCTATTGTTGTTGTTCTTGTTTTCCTATTGGTCTTGTTGCAGTTTGCATGCTTGGGTTTCTGCAACCACGATTGGAACTGGCCTTATGTAATTCCCCATCGACGAGTAGGTTTCGGTGCCGTGTTTAGATTCCTTTGTTATTTTCAGTTTGCAGGTGAGAAATTTCACTATTGGGGATGCTTGAGTTGAAATCCTCTAGCAGAAAATCTTTGTATGTGAGGATAAAATACGATTTTCTTTCCATATGTACGTCACTGTGGTTGTGATGGAGGTAGGTTCTTTGTCGAACATTGTTGATCAGGAATGAGATGAAGAAAACATTACAGTCTTGCTTCTCTGGTCGTAGTAATCACATACAAATATGGATAGCATGAGGATTTTGAACGCTCCTAGTATTGAAAAATACCAATCGTAAAAACTGTACCTTTCTTCAGTGGCATTATTGGTTCACTGGTTCATGCTTGCTCCTTGCTTGTTGACTGGTTTCTTGTTTTCTTGTTGTTGTTATTCTTGTTTTCCTGTTGGTCTTGTTGCAGTTTGCACACTTGGGTTTCTGCAATCGTGATTGGAATTGGCCTTCTATCGTTCCCCATCGACAGGTAGGTTTTAGTGTTGTGTTTAGCTTCATTTTCTATCTGCAGTTTGTAGGTGATAAATTTCACTATTGGGGATGCCTGAGTCGAAATCCTCTTGCAGAACATATTTTTATGTGAGGAGAAAATATGATTTCCTTTTCCTATATGTCACTGTGGTTGCGATGGAGGTAGGTTATGTGTCGAACATAGGTGATCAAGAACGAGATGAAGACATCATTACATTCCTTCTTCTCTGTTCATAGTAATGACATACAAAGATGGACAACCAGATGATTTTGAACACTCCCAGTATTGAAAAATCCCAACCATGAAAACTACACCTTTCTTAATTTCTTGCATAGTGGTAGGCCTTTGGACGGTCCTCACATCCTTAAATGTTTACCTGACATGCCTCACAGCCGAAATGTTTTCTTAACATATGTGTTACAATACATTTTCCTCCTAAACTTTTGATACAATCTTGTGTGCAGTGAATTTGGCCAATATTGTTCTTCACCGACATTCCTGATCGGCTAGTTGGTGCTTTCTCCTTGGTTCGCTGGATGCTGCTTATTGATGTTTGATTCAACTTTACAGGGTTGAGGTCTTGCAGCTGCACTTGGGCCTTTTGGCGCTTCTTCACTGGTTTTTTATTTGTTTCATTCTCTTGTTTTCTTCAACTTTGCAAGGTTGGGGTCCTACATCTGTAGTTGGACCTGTTGTTATAGTTTGTGAGCCAGGGGTTGCGCTTCTGTCCTTCTACATTAAATGGTGTGTCTTGGTTTTCTTGCATTTCTTGACAGGCCTGTTGTAATACATTTTCATCCTTTTTTTTTCTTCTGCAATGTTGTCTTCAGTGAATATGGGTGATATTGTTCATTGGCAGCATTACTAGTTCAGTGGTTGTTTCTTGCTCATTGCTTGTTGACTGGTTTCTTTTTTTCCTGTTGTTGTTATTATTGTTTTTTTTCTCATTCCCCATTGATGAGTAGGTTTAGTTGATAGATTCATGTTATTTTTCGTTCTTTTTTGTTTGTTATTTCCAATTTGCAAGTGAAAATTTTAAATGTTGGAGATTCTTGAGTCAAAATCCTCTTCCAGAACATGTTTGTATGCGACAAGAAAATTTGATTTCCTTTTTTATATGTCAGTGGGCATTATGGAGTTTTTCCAATTGTGGATGCAAAATGCCAACCATGAAATCCTGCAGCTTCCTTAAATGTTTGCACAGTGGGAGGCCTTTGCATCATCCTTTCAGTCTTACATGTTTATCTGACAGGCCTCGCAGCATGAAATGTTTTCTTAACATTCGTGTTACAATATACTCCTCTAATTTTTTTATACAATCTTGTCTGGAGTGAATTCGGACAATATTGTTCTTCATGGGCATTCCTGGTTGACTAGTTGATTCTTTCTCATTGGTTCATTGGATGTTTCTTATTGTTGTTTGATCCAACTTTGCAGAGTTGAAGTCCTGTAGCTACAATTAAGCCACTTCGTACTTGTTTCTTCACACACACATATCTAGTTGGAAAACACAATTTGTAACATGGTTTTACAGTTAGGCGACCAAAAAAAACTATGAAGACAAAATAATATGCAAAATTTTGCAGTAGATATAAACAACATCTCTTTTGACTTGAACCAGAGTTTGTCGAGCTCCTACTATATTTAATAGCTGTGAATTGTTTTCCCATAGTTCATGTGTTTCTATGGATTCATAGTTATGAGACTAAGTGTTGTTGTGTGAGGCATAAAGTTCTTGTCTCCCTTTATTTTTCCTTTTCTAAAATTGCCCATTTTCCCCTTTTGTTCTTCCCCTCTATTATGCGTTTTTGGTTCTATACTTGGTCATGTTTTTGTGCTCGCAGGTTCCCGAGGTGGAGAACTAAAAAATCGTCATCTCCATATATAACTTCACATCATGAGTCTGATCGACCGTCGTTTGTTTTCACACTTAGCAAATTTTATGAATGCGGGTTTGCGGATAGGTGTTATCGAACTCTGGTGCCCCGTGTTCGGGGTATAAATATTGCACCAAAAACTTCAATGATGTACAATTTGACCTCGGACTCCTCGAACTCAAAATATTGATTCCACATATGATGGATCCATCTTTCTGACCCGCCTTTCCATACTTAGTCGAGTATTCAAAGTTTCGTGAGTTCATGCACTACCGAGTTCAGAAAAGTTTAAAAGAATTTTTCGCTCTCCTCCATCCCCGCCACCTTTCTCTCTTCCCAATGAAAATTAATTATGATTTTACTTGTGATAACCCACCAGATAGGTTCGAAAAGATTGGATTTATTAAGCGGAAATCTCGAGGACATCTCCCATTAAAACGCATTAACAGGCAAATATTATTGGATCTGATATTTTTTTCCGTCCATCTTGAATTGGCAAAAAGTGTTGGTTATTTTTTTAAGGCATCATCATAGTAACAGTGCAATATTGTACTACCACACTGCCATCCACAAACGTGTCATCCACATATGTCTTCACATCATGTTCATCTTTAATATTATGCATATATTACAGGTTGTCATATTTGAGAATCTGCTTGCATATGGAAATGTTAACTCGTGTTATTGGTGACTATTTAGCACACATATTCAAAAATATTGGCATTAATAAGAAAAAATATCGAGGGCATCTGTCGTTAAAACGAATTAAACCAAGATGTACAGAAGATTATACTATCATTGTCCAACATTTATTTTAAATATTTATTCCCATTTCTCCCTATCATCGAAGACTTGGGCTTTAAGGTGTCTTCATTGTAATGTTCCTGGTCATGGACATGTGAGACAAATTAGAGATTCCATTTAGGCCCAATTGAAAGACGAGGGAATGGTTTTATGTGACATCAAATTTGAGAGAAAAAAAACTCTGCTAGCCAACAAAAACTCAGACAAAAAAAAAATCAAGTAGCTTGTGATTGTTGTTCTCCCTGTATTTGATGCTTTGGTTGGTTGAAAGGTATGTCTGAATATTTGTGTGTTGAAATTATTTTTTTCTTACCAGGAATTGGAAGGGACTTCTAGGTCACCTGCTAAGTGGTCCTTCGTTGAAGTATATAGCTTCTTCCAATGACACAGATTTGGCACGTGTATCAAATTATGCAGACCACACAAGAATTTATCTTTCGTCAGAGGAGTCGCACATATCCTGGCTTGAAAAATGGTCTAGAATATTCAAAAATGATGCCAAATATTACTCCATTCACAAATATACTTAGAAATTATAAATTTGGATCGTCGCGAATGTGAGAAACTGTATGGGTGGTTGAATCAACATCCTGAAATTATATAAGTTTCTATTTCAAAGTTTATTTAAGGACTTATGGGTGTGGTAACAGACTTGACAGAAAGTCATATTCTTTATCAAAGTTTGTTCATCATCATCTGGATGTAGTAACAAACTTGACATATAATCAACTTTCTATCGCTACTACATATTTTTTTCACTATTTCTATGCATATGATTTCATCTGGGTCGATGATCTTTCCCCTCTTTGCACGAATATTATCCTCCTACTTTAAGGTGGGTATATAACCAGGGAATGATGCTCTCAAAAGTTTCTAATTCCTGCATCGACATGTAACTGGGAAAATTTAGTGGGAAGGAATTCTGGATTATGGACTTTGCAACACTTTCTGAAGATTACTTTGTACTACCACCTTTTCCAAAAAGTTTGGCATGTTCAAGTAATGATTTGGTTTCTGAAAATCATCTTTTACTACCACCTTCATGTAATCATTTTGTTTCATTATTTAGAAGAGACCTTATTGTGGTAGTGTATTCTAGAGTTTTTTCTACCTAATATCAATCTTCTTGTTGTTTCGCTTGCTTTGAATAAGGAGAATGTATTTCTTCTATTGCAGTGGATCCAATATTTAAAAAAAAAAAAAGGAATTGCTCGATGCTTGAAGTAAGTGCCTTCTTGGTAATAGAGTGCTTCCATCACCAGCTTCCGTTTGCACAAATGATTTTATTTCTACCTTCTTTATTTGTCCTGGTGGTGGATCCTTCTATTGCAAACAACATGATGGAAATAAACTAGCTCTAGATATAGGGAATTTGGCCGCTTCCGGGTATCTGAGTTGACTATATATTAATTTTGGTTAAATTAAAAAGGTTTGTATATCTTATAATACAATTTCTTATAACTTAAAATATAGAACAATGTATTGTTTTAACACATAGTTGTTCAAAAAATTTCAGTCGTTGTTTAGGATTCATGTCCTTCAAGGATGTTAAGTAATCACACAATTAATATTGCTTGTTCCAAGAAATCGAGTCAATGTCCACTATGGAAATTGCATTAATATTGCAATGTCAGATAATAGATGTCTGGCATGTGCCTAATGTCAAGGCCATTATCGCACAGGACACCCAATGTCCAAAGATTTATGGACTCAGAGAAACATTGCAGTTGTCGTGACAAAGTAACACTAAAGTCGATGTTCTTTACAGGTGTGACAATCCTGCAGTATAAGTGCTTTGAAAATGATATCCCTTCTTTTTCACTGCATTGTCGCACTACAGTCAGTGGCATTGTTCCCATTTCCACCACCAATGTCGATGTCTAAAGTTGAAGCTATCTGGAGCCTAGAGTTACCGTCAGTGTGGATTCCTGAAGGTGAAACTACTTGGAGCCTGGGATCACAACTTCTTACACTTCACATTAGTATCAACAGTGATCGAAATTTGATTGTATGTCAAATCTATTACTACATCCATAGGTCATTCAACAATCCTTGACATAGAAATTGGTTGTCTGTCAAGTCTGTTACAACTTTGGCATAAAACTTTCTGTAATTTTAGAATGTTGATTCAAACACGCATGCAATTTCTCACATTCCTTAGGATCCAATTTCATAATTTCCTTCTGAGTGTATTCGGGCATGGAGTAATATTTAGCATCACTTCCGAATATTCTAGACCATTTTGTGGGTCACAATGTCTTCCACCCCTATGACGAAAGATATATTCTGATGTGATCTGCAACATTTGATACACTTTCCAGATCTGTGTTGCTGGAAGAATCTATGTACTTATACAGAGCATCATTTTGTAGGTGGCTTGGATGTCCTTTCCAATTTACAACAATAAAAAAAAGAAATTCAACATACATATCTTCAGGCAGGCCTTTCAACCAAACAGATGATCAAAAATAGGGAGAATAGAAGTCACAACATACTTGAATTTTTTTTGTCTCAACTTTTGTTGGCTAACACAATTTTTTTCCCCCAAAGCTGACATCACACAAAACCACTCCCTCGTCTTTGAATTGGGCCTGAATAGCATCTCTAAGTTGTCCCAGATGTCGATGACCAGGAACATTACAAGGAAGGCACCTTAAACCCCAAGTTTTCGACGATAGAGGGAAATTAACTCTTAGCAAAGTATGAAATGTTGAATAACCAGCTAATGCAGGCATGCCATATCTAGAAGAGACAAGATATTCAAAAAATTGGGATAGATCTAGCTGGTAGCACCAATGAAGTCCAAGACCCGAAATTGATATTCAACTCGTTGTTTTTTACCAAGCAAGCATTTGATGATCAAGTTGAAATCTATAAAAGACTATCTACATGATTCATTATTGTACATATTTGTTTTCTTTTGTTGACGACAACCCCAATCGCAGTCATTATGGAAAATGCATTTAAATTTCAAAGAATATATATTGAACTTTTTCAAGACAGTTATTTTGGGAAATAATATCAGCTGTATTTTGTAACCCAGATTATCTGAATATAGAATATTTAAGGTTTTAGTATGGTGTTTTCCAATCTCTAGTGTTGCGCCTCTTTCGTCACCTTAGTGAGAAAAATAGAGGTGATTGCAAGCTTAGTTGGGTTTGCTAAGAAGGACATCTGTAAGGAAAAGGGTTAGAGAAAGAAATATAAAAGAACAACTAAGAATTAAGCTAAGAAATAAAACAACAACTAAATTAATGAGCATAAGGACATAAGGACAAAAGAAACAATGAGACCCATGTCACCAATCATAAGGCTGATATTAGTGAAATAAAACACCGAGAAGAAAGAGGACTATGAGTCCCTTCTTCCTCCAAGGGAGGGCTCTTGGACCCCCACAAATAAGCTCTTCTTACAACTTTGAAAATGAAAAATGGTGAGTTCTTTGCTAATCCACTCAAGGGGTGAGATTGATTTCCCAATGCAATGATGCTAGTATACTCTTGATGGGAATAGAGGATTCCTCAAGAGAATAGTGGAAGCATAACTTTGCTATGAATTCCTTGAAAAATGAAGTGCATCCATGGCCTTTTTATAGCATTCCTTTGAGGTATTGTCCAACTAGTTTGTAGTGTGTAAAGAGGCTAATTAGGGCATTTCTAGGTCTTTGACCAGCCACCCAGTCAAATCCAGTCCAAATTTGAGTGTCAAATCAACTTGGAAGCTGAACCAGAAGTGGGTGGGAGGCCGACCACTCTCATAAATGTGTCATTTCTCAGGTGCACAACTTTTTACGACAACAATCGTGCATCGTGTGCATGTGCACGATTCTTGAATTTCTGTTTTGCGCATGTGCACGTGCGCCCTGTGTATTCATAGTGCCCTTTAATTTTTTCACTAGTTGTATAGTTTTTGACCCTTTGGAAATGCTTTTGTGGTAATTTTGGTCCATGGGTGACCTCATAACTGTTTGACGATGTTGAATTCTTGTAACCATTTGCAGACGAAATTTCAGTGATAATAGATGCCCCTTGATGGATGAGGTTAGGAGCATACGTAGCCGAAATCCATCAATGTTTCTTCTACTGAGAATGTTATTGTAAGAGAGAGTGATAGTTGGTTTGTCAAGAGTTACCCATTGGAGGGAGAAGGGAACCTGTAGAACCCAACCTTCCATAAGGTGTGTAAAAATAAACTGTGTACAAATGAGGCGGGCATGCCCCATGCTCGTGTCATGTAACTCAAAAGAGGAATGATGTGTTGATGTAGACAACTGCATTACCCTTGGGGGCAGTTGTGATAAGGGAAAAAGACAATTCTACGGAGGAATATACTCTGAAAAGTAGGCAGTGACATCTGTAAGAAGTATCATGGATTCTATAGGCATTGATAGCCCAACCAAGTTCAGGGGTCTTTGGAAAATATAAGAAGTAACTGCAATAGTCGCAAAGTAAGACCCACCATAACATGAGAAAGTGTTGAAGTCGAATGTTATGGGGGTCAACAATAGCAGGGAGCAATTGTGGTTCTCCCTGTGTCATCCGAGAGCTCTCATTGGAAAGGTAATGAGAGTCAAGATATTGTCGCCCTTCTGGAAAACTATGTTGATGTCAACAAAAGGGGGACGCGACTCCTAGAAGCAAAGGGCTTCGTGAAATCTACTAGGTGATATGATGAATTGGAGGAGGTACATGGTCGAAGTCAAGACGTATGAAGACTCAATAATTCCCTTGGTTGGGGGTATATGTGAAGTATAAGTGGACACAACCATTCAACTAATTCGAGTGTCAAGGGGACAACAAGACATGGGATAAGTTATGCTAGAGGCGGGACAAAGTGAAAAAACTCAGAGGGCAGAGGTAAGTGGCATGTGGGATACTCGAAGTATATGGACGATGTCATTAAGGGTAGATGATAAGTAGTTCCCCAACCAAGGGTGACGTGGGTTTCTTTTGCCAAAAATGGAAAAAGGTTGCCAAAGGTGACAACAAAAAGGTAATGTAAATGCTGGAAACAAAGGTGTTTGTACAATAAATAAAGAATAATTTGGGATGAGTGTGAAAATACAGAAACGGATGCCCCAATGTAATATGGTTGGCCCGGGTAGGACACAATTTGTTAATGTTTATGCCATTATTATAGTTCTTTGCATTTCAATAGATAAGAGCATCATAAGAACAAGATCACTAAGAAATAAACATTCACAAGAGACACAGCATTTATCCTGGGAAACCCTCTAGGGGAAGAAAACCCAGCAAAAACTTCCTTATCATAAATAGCTTATACAATGTTCAAGAGATAACTCAAATCAATACAAATATTCCTCCCCAAGAGATGCGCCACTCTTCTCCCTCTCTCCAACTGGTAATTGCAGCTTGCCTCATAAGAGAATGAGCAATTTAGTTGTGTGTTTGAAGTGAGGTGCTAGCCTCTTATTTATACAAGACTGGCACGTGTGAGAGGTCACAACTGGCAGGGCCGACCTCTCACTCTGGGTGGGTAAACCCACCATTAATTAATTCTGCGTCTTCCATGATAACTGTTGGGGCCGACTTCTTATTCTGCCCTTTGTAATTGTCCGATGACCAATATGCAAAAGGGGATTTTGTCCTTATACAATTACCGACATGATTAATCCACAATGGGGATTAATCCAATAACAATAATAATAATAATGGCATGATTAATCTGCAATGGGGATTTAATCCAATAATAATAAGAATGCTCCTCGCAGTTACATTATTTCAAAACTCCCCCTTAACAAGAAGGGTATTCTTCATCAACATCAGGCGAGAGAGGTCTACATCATCAGTGGCATATGGAGGACAGTATCGTCAATATCATCTTGAAACATTGGCTAGCACATTTACGAGTCATCGAAAGTTTTCTTCATCAACAACATCATCATTCTGGAAAGAATGCTATCATCATCTGCATCAAATATGTATCAGTAAAAATGATACCTCATCACAGTACTAGGTTGCACATCATAGTACTACACTAGCTCAATGTCACAGCGGTTAAGCTGGTAGCTCGGTGTCAGTCACATCTTGCTTTACGTCTAACAACTAGGTCAGAAGCAAGTAATATCATCATCTCGCTTTACATCTAACAACTAGGTCAGAAGTGAGGAATCACAACATCATGCTTTACGTCTAACAATGAGGTCAGAAGCATGACTCATCTTTCTTTACATCTAACAACGAAGTCAGAATAAAGGAACACATCAACATCTCGCTTTACGTCTAACAACGAGGTCAGAAGCAAGGAATCATCTTGCTTTACATCTAATAACGAGGTCAGAAGAAAGGAACACATCAACATCTCACTTTACGTCTAACAACGAGGTCAGAAGCGAGGAATCATCTTGCTTTATGTCTAACAACTAGGTCAGAAGCAAGGAATCAGCAGCGTCATGCTTTACGTCTAACAACTAGGTCAGAAGCATGACTCATCTTGCTTTACGTCTAACAACGAGGTCAGAAGAAAGGACCACACGGCGTCATGCTTTACGTCTAACAGCGAGGTCAGAAGCATGGCTCATCTTGCTTTATGTCTAACAGCGAGGTCAGAAGCATGACTCATCTTGCTTTATGTCTAATAGTGAGGTCAAAGCAAGGAATACAACTACTCCCCCTTTCAGGGAGGGTCCTTTCGGACAATACCAAGCTTATCTCGAAAGTGTTCAAAATTTACACGAGATAGAGGCTTAGTCAACACATCAGCAACCTATTCATCTGTGCTAATGTACTGGAGCTTCAAGGCTCCTCTCTGTACCATGTCGTGGATGAAATGATAGTGGATATCTATGTGCTTTGACCTGTCGTGGAACATAGGATTCTCTTTAATTTTAATACATCTTTGATTGTCACATAGAATCGCAGTTGCTCTCATCTCCAAATCAAATAGGCCTGTCAGCAACTTTCGAAGCCATATAGCTTCGCAGCTAGAAGAATATGCGGCAATGTACTATGCTTCCATTGTGTTGAGAGAAATACTGGATTGCTTCCTACTCTACCATAAGATCATAGCTGATCCCAAACTGAAACAACATCTGGAAGTGCTTTTTATGTCAGCAACGCTTCCTACCCAATCTGCATCAGTATATCCACTCAGTGTGAAGTCATGATCTCCATCATAGCTGAGACCATAATCCATTATACCTTTAAGGTACCTCATCACATGTTTTGTAGCCACTAAATGAACACATCTGGGCTCTGCCAGAAACTAACTCAAGGTGTTCACTGCAAAACAGATGTTTTGTCTGGTGTTCATCAGGTACATCAGCGATCCAATAATATGTTTGTACAGAGTGACATCTATCAAGTCTAACAAAGTATCAACCAGCAGCTTCAACTTTTCTTCCATGGAAGTATTCATGGATTTGCATTCTAGCATGTCGAATCTCTTTAAGATTTCGACCGTGTACTTCCCTTGGTTAAGGAAGATCCTTTCTGAACTCTGCCATACCTCAAGACCTAAGAAGTAATGCATTAGGCCAAGGTCTTTCATTTCAAATTCTGCGGCAAGTCTCTATTTACATTCAACGATAATCTTTTCTTCTCCAGTTAAGAATAAGTCATCCACATACAGTAGTAAGATTACTAGTTCATTATCCATAATTTTGAAGTAGAGATTTGAGTCTGCTTTACTCTTGGTAAAGCCTAAGCTTGTCAAGAAACTGTCTATATGGCCATTCCAAGCTCTGGGAGCTTGCTTCAATCCGTATAAGGCTTTCTTCAATCGACAGACATGAGACTTCTTGTCTTCAACCTCAAATCCTTGTGGTTGCTCTATATACACTTCCTCTTTGATAACACCATTCAGGAAAGTTGTCTTCACGTCCATCTGGTGCAGCTTCCATTTCATCTTGGCAGCAAGAGATGTAATGGTTCTGATCAAAGTGTATCTGGCCACAGGAGAAAATGTCTCTTCATAGTCAATACCTTCCTTCTAGGAAAAGCCATGAGTGACAAATATTGCTTTATACTTCTCAATACTTCCATCATCATCATGTTTTGTTTTGAAGAGCCATCTGTAGGATGCCCCATCTTTATTCTTCGTTCTAGGAATTATTTCCCATACTTGATTGGTAGTCCTCTGTCATGGCATCTATCCATTCTTTTCTCTGAATGGCTTCTTCAGAGTAGGTAGGTTCTTCATCTGGGATATCACATATCAAAGCCATGTAACTAGAGAATGGCTTTGGTCTTTTCACCTGTCTCGAGGTTCCTTCTAGAACACCATACTTCTCTCCATCTTGAATAAGTTGTCTTGCCCAAGCAGGCTTTCTTTTATGGGAGAAGGTCATTTGAGGAGGTTCTTTAACTTCTACTATATTATGGTCTTCTAGAAGTTCCTTATCAGGGGAAGTTATGACTTCCCTCACTAGTTCTACAACTCTGGGAACCTCCCTCATTGATTCTACAAACCTGGGATTTACAGGTTCCTCTTCATATACTTCTTCAAGCTGACATCTTCTTGATTTATTAAGTGTTGCTTCTTCATCAAAGGTCATGTCCCTATTGATCTCAATATGGCGGTGACCAAGTATGTATATTTTGAAGGCCTTGGATACCTCACAGTATCCCACAAATATTCCCTTCTTTCCGAAGGGTTCCAGCTTGTTTCTTTTCTCTTTCGGTATATGGATAAACACTGGATAGCCAAATATTTTGAGATGGCTTACCTCTAGCTTCTTTTCGGTGAACATCTCTTCTGGTTTCTTGAGCCCAAGTGCACTATGGGGCAATCAGTTCTACACATAAACAACTGTCATTGCTGCTTCTTCCCATAAGCACATAGAAAGATCTTGATCTTCACAGCTTCCAGCATGGTTTTGTTCTTCCATTCAGCTACACCGTTTTGTTGGGGATCTTGATCCCAACATCCTTGCAGAAGTTCACGAGCTCTTCTGAGGTATAATCTCCTCCATTATCTGACCTGAGTATCTTAATCTTCCTTACAGAAGGGTTCTCTTATCAAGGCTTTGAATTCCTTGATCTTGTTGAATACTTCAAATATATCCAGGTCTTTTATGAGAATAATCATTAACGAATGATACATAGTATACATACCCATTATTTGAGGATGATGGCATTGGGCCACATACATCTAAATGAATGAGTTCTAGGACTCCTTCTTCCTTGATGTCCCTCTTCGGAAATGGGTTCTTGACGTTCTTCCCTTGTGCACATCCATCGCATACGCCTTCATGGTCACCTTTGAGTTCTGGTAAACCTGTGACATCTTTGCATATGTATGGTAGCGCCGTGTAGTTGATGTGAGCTAATCTTCTTAGAGTTCACATGGATTCTTCAATAGCGTGGGTCATGGAAGCTTCTGAGTGACCCAACTTCTTCTTTTCCACTGATGATTGCTTCATTTATGATCTCTCCTTTAGCACGTTTCCTTCTGCAACCTTCACTATAGCTTCCTCATGTGACCTAGAGCAAGGTCAACAAAACAACAAGAAAGAATAATATCCTTCTTGATAATATAAAGCAATAGCATGAACAATCATCACAGTAGCTCCTTTAGAGATTATTACTTATAATTTAGCAAAGATTAAAGGTAAGGAATACAATACGAAATGGGGTCAATAATCTCTTAGTGTTGTGACCAAGCATTCTTCCATGGCAATCTAAAACTAACACACGAGGTTTCTCCTAGAGGAGGTGTTAGTCATGTCAGACAAAGTATTCTCATATGTTATCAAGTATAATACTTTACGATGATTGTTATCTCAACTAAAGTCATTAGCTTTTCATGTGTACCTTTGAATCTTGATTAATCAAACCTGGAGCCTTGTCCTCAAGAGTGAGTGCCTACTTTTCTTCCAGGTCTCCTTCACTCAAGTGACGAGTACTTTATTCAACCTGTCTGTTGTACTAAGACAATATGCTATCTTGACAAAAGGTTAGGTTAGAGGATAAGCTCTACGATCAACTTTTAATCCTTCTAATGATTTGATCATAGCTTCAGCATGCAACATTGATGAAGGTAATTCCATAACAAATAGATGCATATTAGAATAATCACACCTGGGTTGCATCATTCCTCTAAATGTGTTGGATCTTGAGATCCTTCTGGATCTATGGAAAAAGATCCCTTCTCCTGCAAATACTCTTTAGGGTTTAACCACTAACCATATGTGAGTACATACCTCGGATAGCATGTGTAGGTAGTGGCTCCATATGGTAGTAGCGGTAATCATTACCAAAAAATTCAAGAGTGATTGCAACTGATTCTACGGCTGCAACTGCAACAGGTACTGCAACTGCAACTGGTTCTGAGACTGCAACTACAACTACAACTTAAGGTTTTATGAGGAAACCCTAATTTTTCAAACTTCAAATTTTGAAATTCTGATCCAGGGGATAGATGCGTTAAGATGAGGCGAGTTAGCTGGTGCAGTCAGAATTTCGAAAATCAAACTTTTACCCCTTCAAATCTGATCTGCAGATTTCTGGATTGGTGCTTCTGGTTTTCTGGTACTTCTGGTACTTCTGGTACTCTAATTTTCTGGTTTTCTGGTACTTTGTGAAACTAGGGTTTCACTTTCTAGAAGATCTAGCCACTGAAAAGGTGTGCTCTAAGTGCCAAAATGATCCTTAGGGGAGGGCACGGCTTTCTAGGAGGTTAGGGAGCTAAAAAGAGATACTTTTTCAAAACCCTAATTTTTGGGTACAGTAACAGTGACATTTTTCCTCTTGCGAAAAATGCTTCCTTTAGGTTGGCTCTGATACCATGTTAATGTTTATGCCATTATTATAGTTCTTTGCATTTCAATAGATAATAGCATCATAATAACAAGATCACTGAGAAATACACATTCACAAGAGACATAGCATTTATCCTGGGAAACCCTCTAGGGGAAGAAAACCCAGCAAAAACTTCCTTATCATAAATAGCTTATAAAATGTTCAAGAGATAACTCAAACCAATACAGATATTCCTCCCCAAGAGATGCACCACTTTTCTCCCTCTCTCCAACTGGTAATTGCAGCTTGCCTCATAAGAGAATGAGAAAGTGAGTTGTGTGTTTGAAGTGAGGTGCTAGCCTCTTATTTATACAAGACTGGCACGTGTGAAAGGTCACAACTAGCAGGGCTGACCTCTCACTCTGGGTGGGTAAACTCACCTTTAATTAATTCTGGGTCTTCCATGATAACTGTTGGGGCCGACTTCTTATTCTGCCCTTTGTAATTTTCCGATGACCAATCCGCAAAAGGGGATTTGGTCCTTATACAATTACCGACATGATTAATCCACAATGGGGATTAATCCAATAACAATAATGATAATAATGACATGATTAATCCACAATGGGGATTTAATCCAATAATAATAAGAATGCTCTTCGCAGTTACATTATTTCAACACAATTTGCTTGGAGAACTGGTGGAGAGTGGGGGTGTTGGAAATACTAATACAATTGAGAGGGGGGGGTGAATCAGTTGTATGTGAGCTTAAACAGTTTTATACCTTTTAAACATTATTAGTCTTTCTTCATGTATCATCAACAATATACAACATATGGACAGTAAAATTAAAGATCATCAGTCACACATAAAATACACACAGAGACAGATTTTCACGAGGAAACCCATAAAGGGAGAAAACCTCTTCTTCTTCGAAATGATAGGCAGTCTTTTTCTGTTCTGTACATCATTTACAATTGAGCACCAACTCAATGTGAGGTTTCTACCTCTGTTTTACAAGATGCAACTTGTTTGAGAGCTCCAACTCTCTGGTTTCTCTAGCACCTACTAGAAGGAAGCACCAACTCCCTGAATATTCCAGCACCAACTGGATGGAAGCACCAACTTCCAGTTACACAGGCTCCAACCTGTATAATAGAGAACACTTGTTCTCCCTAGCATCACCCTACCACCCTAGTTTCTCTGGCTACAACCAGATGGAAGCTACAACTTCCTGTGTTCAAGCTCCCACTTGAACCTCTGAGGACAACGGTCCTCCTGAGCACCTCCCAACCACCCTTAAATATGAAATAATGAATACACAGACAACTTATGCAGATAAATCACTTCTTACCATTTTTACTCTATTCTGTAAATCTGATCTTCAACAAATTGTTTTGCAATTCTTCTCTTCCTCAAGAGGTCAGCTCTGCATCACATTTTCCTATCATTTTGTTCTTCTTCTTCTGCTCTGTCTGTCATTCTGCTTTGTCTCTCTTTTACATTTCATTTCATTCTGTATATCTATTGAATTTTCATGCTCAACCACTTTTTCTTTCACCTTTCTTACTATTTCATACTTTTTCCATCCAGAACGGCCAACTGCATTCAGTCTCGCTCATTTTCTTTTATACATGCTTCCTTGACGATTCCACTTCCCCTTCCAATAGATAATACAAGGACATCTGTCTTGGTAACTGAAACGCTAACCGATTTGTCATTATCAGTCCATTTCTCTTAACAGATTCATAACTGAAGCGTTAATGTGTGAGGAAGAACAGCAACCCTCTGATCACTTTCAAACCTTATCCGCACCGTTAGATAATCTTTATAATTCTTTCCTTTTAAACCGGGTTTCAGCACTTTCATACACTAGCCCTCCTGAGCTTAGCTCCCGGTCAACATGTCTGTCACTCCGTGACCACAACCTTACCCTGTCGGGGCTACGGGGTTTGTGATGCCTCAATGCATACACCCTCGTGATTCCCAATCATCCAAATCCCGATGCTCCTTTCATACGCTAGCCCTGCTGGCTATAGGCCTTGGCCCATATGACCATCAACACATGACCTCGGTCAAACCTTTCATCGGGGTTTCTGGGTTTACAATGATAATGTGCATACGCCCCTTGGACCTGCGATATGTCGATTCTCGACTTCCTCTGTACTCCTTACACCTATCCTCCACTGACTCCTAGGTGGCCCATAGGCTATATGCCTTATCGGGAAATCACGTATCGCGATTTTGCGATGTCTGATGTTCAATGTTCTTGTCAATACCAAAACCCGATCCCCATAATTCCGTATAGAGATGTGATCAATGGTCCTGGTGCGATCTTGACTCAATGGTTGCGATTGAATCGCAATATCACGTTTTGCGATTTCGGAGTTTCTGTTGCAGTGTGTTCTTGACATATCAAAGTCTCGATCGTCCAAGTCCCGACGCTCCGTTACGCTGAGATCTGGCCTCCACTACGCCTCTGTCCTCCTGCTATGCTTGTGCTGACAGCTGGCCTGTAATGCCCATATATTTCTAAACATTATTAAATTTCCTAAACATTTTATGAAAGTAAACAGAAACAAAACTTCATAGCATGATATTGACTTTTATAACAACAACTTCAGTAACTTAGATTTATCAATAACTACTAAATTCATGGAAGAATGAAATAAATACATAACTTAACAAGTACCTAGATCTGATGTTAATTTATGTTGCCTCTTTGCCTTGCTTCTGCCTTTCTGCTCCCTGCTACACAAATCAACCCTGCCACAAATAGGAAAATAACTTCCCAAAACTATTGTCCTCCTTGCCAACTAGGAAAACTACCTAGCTCCACGATATCTACGGATATCATGGCCCTCCATGCCCAAAACCTCCAGCAACTCAGTGCCTCCCCTGATCAAAAGCCACAGTCTCAAAACTCTATGCTCACAGTAAGTCCAAAAGTCCACAAAATATCACAGGCTCACAGCCAATACCCCAGTGCACAGAAAATTGTTGCTCACAGCAAGACACAGATCACTGCATCCATTCCGTCCCCTCCCGTCGAATGGTGCCCACATCCCCCTCTTCCCATCCCTTATTCCTCCCTACCGACTCATGCAGTTACTTCCTCAACCACCCACGTCCCCCATCCTTTGTCATGAGTTATTGTTTTATCTTCTCGGGATCCATGGCTATCCCTCTCTGCATACGCCACCATTTTATATCATTTTTCATTGATCTTTTAATTTTACTTCACAGGTCATTAAATGCGATCTGTAGTTTGAATTATTACTCAGTTAACCATAATTAAATTCTATTAATTAATTTTACTTTATAATCTTAAGCATGTATCCAATTAAGGTCGTTACATGGCCCCCACTCATCAGGGTTTCACTGATCGCGATTTCACAATCCATAAATCACTTGTCACCGGGATCCCCGATTCTCCAATGAACAAAATTCCGACAGCGCCCGATCCTTTGCCACCTATCCTTGCATATGGACGGTCCCTATTCCTCTGAGATTTCGAGACTTTCGATGTCTTGATTCACTTTTCCTCAGGAACTCCGATTTCCCGATGGCCAATATCCCGATGCCTCACCAGAATACTGACGTGTGTCCTGCCCAGATCAACGACTAGGATTCTCTCTCCAATATCTCGATGACTTGTCCAGGATTTCTCCTCTGCACACTCAGGCTTAACCCCTGCGCGATTCTTATAGATCCGACGGTTGTCGGGTTTTCTTCTCATATCCTTCGGCTCAGATCTGTTCTCCCATGAGCTCCTCCTGAGCTCCTCCTGGACGTGTAAACCAATGGTCACTGACTTTTCTCCTCCCGATTATTGTTGCGCTGCTATTCATTGTTGTTGTCATCACTACAACCACAACTGTACTTGCCATCAATGACAAGTATACGCTGATTCACTGTCTGTTAACTGAATTTGCCAACAATCTCCCCCTTTGGCATTGATGGCAACACTTGCATTCAGATTCAACTCTCCTCTACATTCAACCATTCAGACTCTCCTCTAGATTCTTCCAATTAGGCTCTCCTATGTTCCTGAAACATTTCGAACTCGACTCCTTTGGGTTATGGGCCCACCATGCTTCCGCTGCGCCACTCTGATTATTTCGAACTTGAATCCTTTCTCCCCCTTTGACATCAATGTCAAAGAAGAAACATTTGTCCACTGATCTTGTTGCAGAACATACTCCCCTTGTCATCTATAAGCATTTAGGAAATTTACCAGATATTCAATAAGCACTCCCCCTGATTAGGTGCACATATTAGAAACAAGAGTTTATAACCCCCAACTTTTGACGAAGATATCCAAAAGGAGTTGTTGCTAATGGTTTAGTAAAGATATCAGCAATCTGTTCTGTAGAGGGTATATAGTTCAGTTGAACAACTCTGTTTGAAACTTGTTCTCTGAGAAAATGATACTTTATAGGAATATGCTTAGTCTTGGAATGAAGAACAGGATTCTTGGAGACACTTATGGCACTGGTGTTATCACAATGAATTGTGATAGGATCAGTGTAAGTTACCTTCAAATCTGCAAGAGTTTGTATCATCCATAAGATCTGTGTGTAGCAGGTAGCAGCAGCAATATATTCTGCCTCTATAGTGGATAATGAAATGGATCCTTGCTTTTTACTAACCCATGCAACTAATGAGTCACCCAGAAAAAATGCTCCTCCACTGGTGCTCTTTCTCTCATCAACACAGTTAGCCCAGTCTGCATCTGAATAAGTAGTTAACTGGAAATTCTGATTTCTAGAATACCAAAGTCCATAAGTCATTGTTCCCTTCAAGTATTTAAATATTCTCTTGACAGCTGCCAAATAAATTTGCTTAGGAGCAGATTGAAAGCGACCTACCATTCCAACATCTTGCATTATATCAGGACGGGATGTTGTGATGTACAGAAGACTGCCTATCATTGAACGATATGTCCTTTGATCAACATCAGGTGAGATATCATCTTTGCTCAGCTTGCAACCTACCACCATAGGTGTGATGACTGTAGAGGAATCTTCCATCTGAAATTTCTTCAAAATCTCTTTCAAATATTTTTCTTGAGAGACAAAAATCCCTGCAGAGCTTTGTTTTACTTGTAAGCCAAGAAAATATGATAGTTCTCCTATCATGGACATTTCAAATTATGTTTGCATAGATTTAGCAAACCACTAAACAGATGATTCATTAGTACAGCCAAAGATAATATCATCTACATAAACCAAAACAACTAGTAAATCATCACCTTCAGTCTTAATCTAAAGGTTACTGTCAACATTACCTTTCTTGAATCCTTTTTCTTGTAGAAATTTGTCCAGTCTATAATACCAAGCTCGTGGTGCTTTTTTTAGTCCATATAAGGCCTTCTTCAGCTTACAAACAAAATTTGGATTGTCTGTCAATGAAAAGCCTTCAGGTTTCTCCATATATACTTCTTCCTCTAGGTCTCCATTAAGAAACGCTGACTTAACATCCATCTGATAAATTTTGAAATTCTTATGACAAGAATAAGAAAGAAACATTCTAATAGCTTCTAATCTTGCCACTGGTGCAAAAGTTTCATCAAAGTCCTGACCTTCCACTTGTGCATATCCCTTACAGACCAATCTGGATTTATTTCTAACAACCTATCCTTTTTCATTCATTTTATTCTTGAATACCCATTTGGAACCTATTACATTCTTATTTTCAGGTCTAGGGACAAGCTCCCAAGTATTGTTCTTCTCAATCTGATCCAGCTCTTCATTCATTTCTCTAATCCAATCTTCTTCCTGACTAGCTTCCTCAAAATTTGTAGGTTCAGTCATAGATAAAAAGGCAACATGAGATTGTTCTGGGTCCTTAATCAGTTTTCTTCTAGTCTGAACTCCTTCATTTATATCCCCAATTATCTGGTTTTCAGGATGATTCTTTCTGATAATTCTGAGAGGAGATTTTGCTTCTTTCTGTTGACTTATATCAGTTTCAATGTCCACATATTCATCTGATCCAGCCTCTTCTCTTTCTAATCCTTGGACCTGT
>ML777890.1:1063246-1084261 GCA_009831015.1 Picea engelmannii | reverse complement strand
TGTAATTATACCTCCTAGTCTCCTATATATACCAAGGAGACATTTTCATTTTGAATCATCTTGTACTTGAACATCTAAGTGGGGTAAAAGGAGGTTTCCCCCTTGAAGAGGCTTATTATCTGAAATTATCTCTTTTTCAAGGCATTGAGTACTTTTCCTGAGGTTTTTCTATGCTATATTGATGTTTGGTTCTTAACATGAAGAGTGCCATTTTAAGATCGTCAAATGATTGTTCGGCATGTTCATCCCAGTAGAATAGGATGTCATGGCATAGTAAGTGAAGGAAACCGTGTGCGTGAGTGGCGTAGTCTGGAATAATTCATCGTAGAAAGTTAGCTTTTCCTTGTAGCCTCTAGAGTTGATGTAAATTCCAGGGAGGTGGAATTTATGTAATGGCTTGGACTTTGAGGGGGTCTACGGTAATACCTCTTTGGGAAACAACGAATCTGAGGAGGTGACCCGCAGTGATGTAGAACACGCACTTGAGGGGATTCAAGTGGATGTTGTACTGACGACACCGTTGGAAGATGATCCGTAAATCATCAAGATGTTGGGTGCATTTCTTGGATCAAGCGGTGAGATCGTCCAAGTATGAAAGGATGATATGAGCCAGATTGTGAAATATGTATGTCATATCCCGTTGGAAAGTTGCACCAGGATTCTTTAAGCCAAAAGGCATGACACGGTAGGCAAAAGTACCCCAAGGGGTAGTGAATGCAGTTTTGTATTGATCAGCTAGGTGAATTTGGATTTGATTATAACCAGAGAAACCGTCCATAAAGGATAGAGCCTCGTGGCCTGCATAGTCGTCGATGATTTGATCGATGAAAGGCATTGGAAATTTGTCTTTGGGACATGCGTGATTGAGATCACGAAATTCCGTACAGACACAGATAGTGCCCTATTTTTTATTAACGGGTATAGGGTTGGAAACCCATGAGGTATAGGTGATGGGGTAGATGAACCCAACTACACGTAATTTGTCAATCTTAGCTTTGATGGCCACTGCTTTGGATGGGTGTAGCGGTCATTGATTTTGATGAACTGGTGTAATGTCAGGCCAGGTGTCGATGCGATGTTCGATGATAGAGGGATCAAGGCCATGCATTTTTGTGTATGACCAGGAAAAAATATCCCAATATTCTTGGAAGAGGGCTTTATAGGCGGTGATTTCTTGAGGAGTGCAAGCGGCTCCAATGGTGATTTCCTCGACAACGCCATTTTTTATGAAAATGTCAATTTTGATGGTCAGGGAAATGTTGGCCATGTTGCCTTCTTCAAAAGCATCAGGGGCAGGAATGGGGTTGTTGAACCAGTCAATGTTCCCTAATGGGATAAAATCCTTGGTTTTGGCCACGTAGATGGGGTGTTGATTAGGAGGCGGGGTGGCTTCCTGTGGAAAGAAGAGCGCTTAGTGGTGTAGCGCGTCCCATGGGTAGTCTGGGGTGTTTAACTCTTTGAGTATTTCCTCATCACAGTGGAATTGGTGGGAATACAAGGGGTCGTGAAGAGTGATATCAATGACTGTTGTCATGTGGCTTCCCCCTGGTGACGAAGAAGCAGGGGGAATGATGCAATGAGATTGCGATGGTTCACTTGAAATAAACCAAATATCAAAGTTATGAGGAGTACTCGTGGTAGTTGGATGTAAAATTTTCATAGGGAAATGAGTGGGAGAATTGGGGGGATTTGGGGGTGAATCCTCGGATAAGTCATCCAAGAACCATGGAGGCATTGGGAGGGCCTTGGGTTCGAGAAAAATGATATGAATAGTCTCTAGTGACAAGGTAAGTTCAACCATCAATTCTGTAGGAGTTTGAATCAGGGTCAATTGGCATTGCATGTATTCCATGATCATAGGACATTGGTATGTAAAATGATCTAAGGACTCACATAGAGAGCAAGGGTATCTCATATGTTCATTATCTGAAGTTGTGACATAATGGATGTCAGTGATGTTGGGTAGGGATGATGTAGCTGGGTTAGGTTCGTCGTGGAAGATTTGGAGTACTACGGCTAATGTTTGTCGGAAGCATGGCAGTGCTGGGCAATGGTGTGTATAATGGCCATATTCTAAACATATAGCGCAAGCGAATTTGGTTCGTAGCCCTTTACTACTTGAGTGAGAGGCGGGGGCGACAGTACTTGCTATGGTGGTGAGCGTTGATGGTGTTTGATTGAGTGCAATCAGGTTCTGTAACTCGGGTAGAGATGGGCAGTTGTTGGTTTGGTGTCCATCTTTCTCACATAGCGTCCAAGGGGGTTGGATGTGCGGGGGAAGTGGAGTTGTGGGCTCCTTCTTCTTTCTCTTTCCCCCAACTATGGCAGGGAGGGTAGTGAGAGGGGGTGTAAAGGGTATGGTGGGAGTGAGTATGGGAATCGTCATTGGGATTCCTTCCATTTGTAGGGGAAGGTATGGTCGAGGGACCATCTCGGGTGGATGTAAATACCAAACTGGAATTGCTAACACCATATTAGGGAGGGTAAGCGTTGCAGCTATTTGGAAAGCTTGTACGCTAGGTGGAGGGTATAAGAAGGGGATTTGAGTAATGGCTTGGGGAATTGTCTCCCAAAATGGGAGATGTCCTTGGGGAGAGGTGAAATCATGGACTGGTGGGGTCGACAAGTTCACAGGAGGCTTGTGAGGGGGGAGCTCTGTGACTAGTGGGATGTCAGATGTGATAGAAGCCTCTCTAAGAGGAAGGGTATCCTCTATGTCAGTTCCATTGGACGATATGACGCATACTTGATTGGAAGGATGAAGGAGCGGTGGTGCTCCATGGTAAGTTCCTAACAATGATGGGTCTTTGAAAATTCTGGGACCCATTTCGATGAGTGGGTATGCGTCATGAATCATCTGGATGAGAGGGAGAATGTTATCGATGTTGTCAGATGGGTTAGGCTCGTAATATGAGACTTGGTCAATGGTAACGATCTTCCCGTTATGGGGGAACATCATTGTTTGAAAGACGGAAGAGGCAATTGCCTTCATAGCGTACATGTAGCTACGACCGAACAAGATATTATAATCGAGTGGGGCATCGATAACTTCAATGTCGATGAGAATAGTCTTTCCCCCGAGTTCTACGGGGACATTTTGGAAGAGCCCTTCAGGAGACGATGGTCATCCATCATAAGCTCGTAAGGTAATGGAAGATGGTATGAGTTCGGGGGAACCAAGTCTTTGCCATACAGATTTGGACATAATGCATGTGGATGCACCTTCATCGATGATGCACAGATGAACTGTAATGTTCCAAATTTTTACTGGGATTTGAAAAGCGATCAGAGCACGAAGGTGAGGTTGTCCATTGTCGAGATCAAATGTGATGAGTTGAGTATCTGTGGGGTCGACTGCCCCCAATGCGGAAAGTAATGATTTTCGCTGAGTGGGACGAGTCTGAAAGACTTCTAAGACTGACATGGCAGTCATGGATTGTGCTAAGTCCTCAACCAAACTGTAATTATGAGTTGCCCTAGCCTGTGGGTTGTGGACATTCCTGCGCATTGGGATGCGAGGGATGCAAAGAGGTGGTTCCACGTTAGGGTGAGGGATCACCAACAGGGGTCTTGTTGGTGCGGGGATTGTTTCTGGAGGAATGGGAGGAGACTCAGCAGGTGCATGGTACTGACGATTATCTGTTTGCAGAAGGATTTCTTCCTCACTGGTGAAGAGGATGGTACGATCTGCGGGGTTGTTTGAATTGAGGTATTGTCCCAACTTTGGTGGGGTAGATTGTATCTCTTGTTGGGTGTTCATCACACCTTGATGTGGAATTGGATTCTGCAGTACGGANGTCTTTCAGCCATTTGAAATCAGTGATTTGGGGGCAATGATGAGTATAATGACCGAACTCACCACAAAGGGAACAAGGGAAGTTGGTTTTTATAGTATTGTTATTTCTCCCTTAACGCCTATTAGTATTTCCCCCCTGGGGGTTGTCATTCCCTTGGTTCTGGTTTCCCCCAACCGGTTGGTTTTGTTGGGTTTGATTCCCGCCTTGGCCTGGGTTGTTATTGTTCCTGTTTCTTCCTTTCTTTTTGGAATTATTCGACGGATGGGTCATATTTTTCGTATTCAGCTGTTCAAAATTTTGATATTGCTGAGCGGGAGAGGGTTGAACAAAATTCACCCCAGTGTGAGGGTGTGTGGGTGCCATGGGCTGTGGAGGACCAGGAAAGGGAAAGTACGGATTCTGTGGGGGTTTTGATCCGTAAGGTACATAGGAAATCATGGTGCTTTCGCTAGTACTCATAGTATAGGTTGAGGTAGAGGGGGTACTAGAACTTGTTTGTATAGGTGGGTGTAGTGGGGGTGTCGACAGTGGCCCACTAATGGGCAGAGGAATAGAAACAAGGTATGGATGTTGATAAGGGGGTGGGGGGTAATAAGAGGTTCCCCCATATGCCAATGGATATTGAGGTGTTCCATACATTGGTGGTGGTTGGGGTTGAGGATTGTGGTATGTGGTATTACCAATCAATCCACCTACTAAGTGAGACATCCCGGGTTTGTCTTGACCGAATGGCACAGGTTTAGGGAGGCAAGAAGTATTGTGTATAAGTGCCCTGACTGGGAATAGATGAGGTCGTATTGTTGAGCCTTATTGATGGCTTCCTCTTCGGATTAAGGGAAGGTGGAAGCTACATCTTTACCGAGGAGAGAGACAAGTGAGAGGAGAAACCAGTCAAGACATTGTTGTTTGGTGGTTTTAGCTTTGAACAAACTACGTCGTCTACGCCACTCGTGAATGTGATCAGTGATATGTGTGGTTGAGGTTTGTTTGAAATTAGAGAGTATTTCAAGACCATTGTCATGGTGGATTGGTAATTGGAAGAAGGTCAAAAATGCTTTGGCCAGGGACTCGAAAGTCACGTGGGACCCTGATTTTTCATCTACATGCCATTTGGCATATGGGCCAGTGAGTGTGCGTTGAAATAATCGTAGTCTGATGAAATCATCCATAATTTTGTTGGAAGAGCACCATACGTGGAAATTCATGACATGGTTGGCAGGGTCATCTCCTGCCTTTCCTTCAAACTTGGGGATGTCTGAAGGTAGTTTGGTGGGCATTGCAGGCCATGTGGGGTCATGCAATATAGGATCATTTGTGATTTTTCTTAGATCTAGTATGTTAAGAGAGGCCAAATATGGCATCTGTAGTGGGGGGGTGGATTAGCTCTATCCATGGTGTGAGTGTGTTGTGAACTCGACCCTTGAGGGGGACTAGGTGGGTTGGTACTTCCCCCTTGAGAGGAAGTGGGTCCTTCGCTTCTGTGTAAAGGAGAGGGAGTGGATGAAGGGACTTGGGAAGTGGACCCAAGTAATTTGGAACCAAGCAAAGTTGATCCTAGAACAGTGGCACTCACAGGAGTGTGTGAAGGTGGTGTCGATGAGGTGGAAAGACTAGGAACTCCCCCTAAAATAGGAGGGAAGTTTAGTAAGCGTCTTGAACGACGGGGGTTATGTGGGTCCCCTATGATGTCCGACTAGTTGAGTGGATGTGTGCAAAATGTGATGAGAGAAAAATAAACAAGAGCCTTTGTTGCAAATTTTGAACTTTACACAATATATATATCTAGATCAAAATGTAATCAGAAGTGCATCATACATAAAGTGTTTTGAAAAAGAAGCATATATGTGGATAAGTGGGTTTTTTCCATGTGGGGAATCAAAGAAAACAAATGCTCGTGTCCTAAAAGACATAACGTCCTTCCTCTCAAATAGCACTGGACCTTCCAATAGTTCTCGACAGTGGGGTCTGAAGTCACTAGAAGAGACACTAGTGAAGGATTAAATAATCAGTTATAATGAGGGGTAAAGGGGGCATATCCCGAAAGATTTGGCGATATTTCCCAATAGCCACACAAAAGCTGATCAAAGTGCAATTGCAGCCCAAAATTGCCACCTCGGTAGATGTCCTAAAATTTGGTCACTAGGTACCTCGGTCAAAGTGCACCATTTAGATTTTCGGCCTAAGAAATGGGTCATGGGCTGAATCCCGTCCAAGAGGTGGGTGCCTCAAGGGGGGACACACAGAACAACTGGACCTTGGTATTCAACCCTTCATGGGTATCTCCCTGCCTTATGGTGTTAGGAACACTTGACTTAGAGGATTTTCATATCCCTATTTGACAACTTCTATGGTTTTAACAATGTGATAACCAGATAACGGGGAGTTATTTGGATGCCTATCCCCAAAATCCTACCTAGACTAAAAAATTTCTTTTGGCACCTCCTATGGAGGAACACTTAGTGAGTTTTTAGAAAAAATTTAGATGTAGTGATTTGAGAGGTTGGGGGTGTGAACCAACCTCGTTGAGTTTAAATGGGAGTGGATAGTTTCGTCAAGAAAAGGGTGGGGTGTTTTGGAATCCCTTTGGAGGAAACTTACTTTGACCTCCACGTTTCAAGAAGAAACTATGTGAGTGATAAGTGACTTTTGTGTGTGAATGAGTGAAAGTGTGCCAATGTTTTAATAAATTAGGTGTCACCTTGCTGCATGTGGACTTCGCTTGGTCCTTACAAGTGTTTATTACCTAATTAAATAAGTGCCTTTGGTACAACCTTGCGTAATTCAAAAGTCCCTAGGAAGATAGCATGTGGACATGTGGGTCCGTTACTACTCCTTTAACTCCCTATTGTGATGTAATCTAAGAAAATCTTTGAAACTATCCTAGATTGTGATCATGTGGGCATGTATGGGCCCGTTACAAAACCTTTAAACTTCCCTAATGATTTAATCTAAGAAAGTAAATTTCAACACTATCTTGTCTTTGTGGCATGTGGGCATGTATGGGCCTGATACAATTTTAAGATGTGTTTGAAAAATAAACTAAGAGGAGTCCCAAGAAGGGTTGTTGTCCTCTCCTAAAGGTTTTAATCTTCTTAAGGGAGATGAAATTGTCCCACAATCTTTTTCTGATTCTCAAGGTCACTTGGAGGCACGAGAGAAGAGCATACTAAGCGATCGTTATCCAACTTCTAGTCCCAATGCAAGTTAGATGTGATTGCAAATGATTTCCGACTTATATTTTTAGTCAAAAAAAGACATCCATGTGGTAAAATGAAAGCAAAAAGAGGAAATAATGATTTTAACCCCCTAAGTGCCTATATGTTTTGACTAATCCCTTTATATGAAGAGGGGACTAAGTGTGGTGTAGCTTAAAACATGCTTGAAATCACTTTTAAGAAGGCTAAGGGCCTTCCCCAAATCTCAAAAACATTACAATTTGTAATTTTAGCACACGTTCGTAGGTCTCAATGAAGACAGAGGCGCACTGAGCGCATGTGCGCAGACCAAAACGAGCCAATGGGCATAGGTGCACAGAACAGAACTGTGACTTAGGTGCATATGCGCATGATGCGTGTCTGTGGGGCAAAAAACCCGCGCACAGGTGACACACAGTCGTGAATGAAAATTTCGGATGGAATTCTCTCAATTCAACTTGGAATTGGATGTTTAGCAGGTCGGATTAGGCCGGTTAATGCACCTGCAAGTTAACTAAACCAAAAGAAGAGCTAGAAAAACCCAAATGGGGTAGGAAATTGATACCTTTCCCCAGTGAAGTTGCCAATTTGTTGTGCCTCTTTCGTCACCTTAGTGAGCAAAATAGAGGTGCTTGCAAGCTTATTTGGGTTTGCTAAGCAGGACAGCTGTAAGGAAAAGGGTTAGAGAAAGAAATATAAAATAACAACTAAGAATTAAACTAAGAAATAAAACAACAACTAAATTAATGAGCATAGGGACATAAGGACAAAAGAAACAATGAGACCCATGTCACCAATCATAAGGCTGATATTAGTGAAAGAAAAACTAAGAAGAAAGAGGACTATGAGCCCCTTCTTCCTCCAAGGGAGGGCTCTTGGACCCCCACAAATAAGCTCTTCTTACAACTTTGAAAATGAAAAATGGTGAAAGAATTCTTTGGTAGTCCACTCAAGGGGTGAGATGGATTTCCCAATGCAATGATGCTAGTATACTCTTGACGAGAATAGAGGATTCCTCAAGAGAATAGTGACAGCATAACTTTGCTATGAATTCCTTGAAAAATGAAGTGCATCCATGGCCTTTTTATAGCATTCCTTTGAGGTATTGTCCAACTAGTTTGTAGTGTGTAAAGAGGCTAATTAGGGCATTTCTAAGTCTTTGGCTAGCCACCCAGTCGAATCTAGTCCAGATTTGAGAGTCAAATCAACTTGGAAGCTGAACCAGAAGTGGGTGGGAGGGGCCGACCACTCTCATAAATGCGTCGTTTCTTAGGTGTGCGGATTTTTGCGATAACAATCACGCATCGTGTGCATGTGTGTGATTCTTGCATTTCTGTTTCACGCATGTGTGCGCACGCCCTGTGTATTCATAGCGCCCTTTAATTTTGTCACTAGTTGTATAGTTTTTGACCCTTTGGAAATGCTTTTGTGGTAATTTTGGTCCATGGGTGACCTCATAATTGTTTGACGATGATGAATTCTTGTAACCATTTGTGGACGAAATTTCAATGATAACATCTGGTATTGTTTTTTATTTTATTTTGTACTTTTTTGTGTGTGTGGTTAAACATGGATGAAGCTTTTCTTTCTATTGCCCAACACTTCGATTTAAGGCTACTTTGTTCACTTCTTACATTTTACATGAAAGAATATTTTGTGATAGGCCATACTTATGTGGCACTCGCCCTGTACATAAGAAAGAAATAGGAGGACCCATCCTTCTTTCATTCTTTTGGGTCTCATAAATAGAATGAATAATGACTCTATTTGAACAAGGAAACTCAGGTGTTGATTTCATGTTCTTATTCAATATTCTTCATATATTACAGCTTCTTCTATTTGATAATATCCATGCATATAAAAAAAATTATGTCATATGTATATATATTATTTTTTCCTTTCTATTGCTTATGGGTTTCAATGAAATTTGTGAACCGAACAACATCCTGCAAATTGGAAGATGCTTTACATTTGGACCAGAAATAATATGTTAATATATTTTAATATGAATACTATTGGAATAAATATAAACACATTCTCTTTACGTTTTCCTTGTTTTCTTTCGCTCTATTATCCCTTTGTGGTTCTATATTTAGTCGCATTTCTATGATCACGGCTTCCCGGATTTGCAGATTGGCAGATGATCATATTTATCTATATCTTCACACCATGAGCCTGACCAACCGTGGTCTCTTACAATACTTAGCCAATTATCTGGCCACCGGGTCCTGGGTTTGCGGTATCCAACACTTACATCCCATGTTCCGTCATATATATCTTGCACCCAAAAAACTTTTGTGATCTACAATTTATGCTTTTACTAGTGAGAACTCACCAGGGGTTCAAAAATATTGGAATTAACAAACGAACAGTAGATGTTGTTCTGTGTGGTACTTACCCCTTTTGCCCTTTTATTCTTCTCATCTATTATGGCTTTCTGGCTATATAATTAGTCGCCTTTCTATTATCACAGGTTTCCGAGTTGGTGGGCTAACAAATATTCATCTCCATCTATATCCTCACATGACGAGTCTAGCCGACCATTGTTCCTTTCCATACTTAGCCAATTTTATGGACACGGTTGTCGGGGTTGGCGCTTTCAAACTCTGTTGCTTCTTGTTCTGTGATATACATATTTCACTCAAAACTTTCATGATCTATAGTTCCACCACGGACTCCTTGAACTCACAAGCTTCACTCTACCAGGGTTCACAAAAGTTTCAAGGCATTTGTCATTGCCTTCCATCCCCACTAACTTTGTGCCCTTTCCAATGCACATTAATTATGGTCTTACTAGTGACAATTGAACACACTGGTATGAAACAATTGGCATTAACAAGAAAAAAACCCTCGAGGACATCTCCCATTAACACGCAGTAAACCACCATTTATAGTATTCGAAACGATTGCCATTCCTTTCTATAATTAGCCAAATGTTTCCACCTGTAAATGATATACATCTTGCACCCAAATAATTCCCTGATCTATAATCCCTCCTTGGGCTCCTCCAACTCGCAAGCTTCACTTTACCATAATTCATAAAAAAATTCAAACCATTTATGGCTCTCTTCCATTGCTGCCACAATCGCACCCTTCCCAATGCACATTAATTATTTCGGCCTCTAAATTAACTTTCGTTGTTATGTGACCTACATATAGCACTCAGACCTCCACGATATACAAATTGAATGCAGACTCAGACATCATCCCCTCTTCTATGTTACACATTATGAATTCAAATGTTCTGAGCTATACAGTTTGAGAATCAGGGCCTCACGTCTTCTGGGGAGACCTTGTCACCATATTTTGGATCTTCAGGTTGGCGGGTTCATGAAATATCCAATTCCTAGTCATTGTTTCTTGTGCCGACCAAAATCGTACTTCTTTCCAAATATGAAACAACAAAGGTTTAATGCTAAGAATTCATCATGAAACAACCGTAAAGATCATCACTAATAAGAAAAATCCTCGACGACTAACTATCCCTACACAACTTGTCCAGAAACATGCAGAGAAGATCTTTCCAGGTAATGGGAAATCTATTACAAATTTCAATACATTGGTGAACAAAAGTCTGGGTTACCGTTTCCTTATTCCATACTTGGACACTTTTTCGATTGCGGGTTCCCAGATTGACAGGCTCAAAATTGTGTTTTGAATCTTTCGCGACTTGAAAACAGTGCTCGGAGTTCCGCAATATACAATTTGTCTGTCGGAATGCCCTGTCACGAGGCCCATCATCCACTGTTCCTTTCAATACTTGGCCGCAAGTTGGTAATATGTCCATGGGATGGTACATTTACTATGTATCGAGTACATCCTATCGTTTCCCTATTCCATACTTAGACACTTTTTCGATTACGGGTTCCCGGATTGGTGGACTTAGGATTGTGTTTCCAATGTTTCGCGACTAGAAAATAGTACCTAGAGTTTCACGATATACAATTTTTCCATAGGAATGCACCATCATTCCCTCTTCCATGTTACAAATTCTGCGATCAACATTCTCGACAGATACAATATAAACATCAGGCCCTAGCCTCTGCTGGTTGTATCTTGTAGCCCTATTTTGAAGCACCAACAACCACTTTTGATAATTAGCCATTCCTTAATTGGTGTTCCTTATCCCCACCACCTTCCATGAGAGAAAGGATTGAGGAGATGTCCCACACCTCTTCCATATAAAAATTGAGTGCCAGACTCCCATATAATCCCCTCTTTCGTGGTACACATTTTTCACTCAAGTTCCTAGACATACGATTTGACCCTTAGGAAGTCACATCTCCTGGGGAACCATTGTTACCCTAATTTTGAAGCCTGTCCGACTTCTTTCCATACTTTCCCATTTCATGGAATCCCTTTCGTGGATCCTCGCGTTGGTGGGTTCACGAAATCTCCACTTCTTAGTCATTGTTTATTGTGCCTGCCACCTTTGCACTTCTTTCAAAGTATGCAACCACCAAGGTTTAATGCTAACAGTTCAACATGCAACAACCATTCAGACCGTCACTAAAAAGCACAAGGCTCGATGAGACAGTCACATTGACTATTTCCACATAAGTTTCCCAGAGACATGCAGAAAAGATCTTTCCACGTAATGGTATATATATTATAAGTTTCAATATATTAGAGAAAACGAATCCACCCATATGTTTCCCTATTCCATACTTGAGCCACTTTTTCGATTGTGGGTTCGTGGACAGGGGGGCTCACGATTGCACTTCCATTGTTATTTGTCCTGTAAACAGTACCCGAAGTTCCGTGATATACAAATTTCCCTCTATACTGTCCTATCATGCCCTATTCTGTGTTATGCGTTTTTCACTCAAAACATTCTGAGACATACAATTTGACCCTTGGGCCCTCACGTCTAACGGTTGTACCTTGTAACCCTATTTTGAATCCCGCCCGACCGCTTTTGATAATTAGACACTCCTTAATTTCTCTTTCCCATCACTGCCACCTTCGTACTTATTTCTTAATATGCAATTAGTAACCTTTCATGCTAACAACTCAACATGCAAGAACCATCAACATTGTCATTAATGAGAAAAACGCTCGAGGATATCTCCCATTAATATGCATTAAACCAAGATCTACATAGAGTTATATTATCCCTTCAGATTTTTCATCTCAAGCACGGGTCATTGCGTTGGCATATTCATGAAATATCCAATCCTTAATTGCTAATTGACGCACCCTCCATGTTCACACTTCTAGGTATGCAATTACTAGTCTTTAATGCTAAGGGTGCATCATGCAACAGCCGTCGAAATTGTCATTAATGAGCGTAAGGCTTGAGGACATATCCCATTCACATGCATTGGACCAAGATTTTTGCAAGGTTATGTTAGCCCTTCCATCTCTTCATTTCAAGCATAGTCTGGAGCAAACCAACGTTCTCGTAAAATTATGGCAGCATCTCGACAATAGTTCTGTTGAGATACAGTGAATATATTCGGACATGAGGACCAGAAATTCCAATGGTCCAGGGCATACTCTTACTATTCATTTTGTTCCACCCAGATCGAAGTGATTTGAACCTCTGGAATTTCTCATGCAGTCTGCATCCCTGAGGTTTTTGACTATAAGGAGATGGTATGTTGGTGTGCTGAAAAATATATTTCAAGCCAAATAATTATTCTGGTGCACGACCATTCTCCTGTTTCTTTGTCACCTCAGGTCTTCAGCAAGATGTTAAGATTGTCAGAGCCAACATTGAACTTCAGAGGACAATACTGCAAACAATTCCTAGAAAAACATGATAACGGGTTGGAGCTCTTACCAAAGTTCCTTGAAGACCCGACAACGTTTCCTAAAGATATCACAAAGTTGCAGGTCAACTCTTTTAGAAATCCATTCCGGTAAATTGCTTGGTTGTTTACAAGAATAACGGAACAGGAATCCATGAAAAGCATTTCCCATATAGTTATTTATATTTTGTACTTCACAGTCAAGGAACAATTCATTTTTTATTACGGGAAGCTAATTTCCATTTAAATTTGTTCCCAACTGTCACAATTCAAAGAAGAGAATAAATTTTATATGTCATCCTACTTGATTTTCGCAATAGTGCATTGTTGTTCATTTCCAAAACCGTCACTGTCCAAGAAAATAAAATATGAATTCGACCCAGTAACATTTTGGTACCAGGCCTTGTGGAGGCACAAGGCCTCCCATTGTTTTTATGAGGTTTTTAATCACTTCGTCTCAGTTTTCAGAGATTTATACAAGAGAAAAAAATATTTCATTCCTCTACCCTGGAAAGTCAGGGACTTCGTTTTTAGAAATGTCAACAAGATTGACGAATTTGCAAGCCATTTCAAGAACTTGAACCTAAAATATGTTGAAATGCTAAAAGGGTTCGATCCTAATGGGAGTTTTCAAGAAAATTTACTATCAGTTGGCTTTAGCATCTCTTTTATCCATAGCCACTTGACTGAAGACAGAGACAGTGACGAAAACACTCATGCTTCTGACGATTTCAACGTAGAGACATTGCAAAGCCCAACTAAATTGTACAGACAACAGGAAAAAGTCTTCGATGAGAAGAGTGCCCAGTCCCCGACCAACACTCCCAAGAGAATGACATCATGAAGCATCGCTTCAACAACCCACCCTAGTAATAAAGAAACCCATAAATATTCAAATGGAGGAGGAGATAAGAACCCTCCTCACGGAAAAATTGATAGTTTTGACAAGCTTCCCCTAACTAAGAAGAGAAAAAACATTAGAGAGCAGGTGGAAGAACCCAAAATTGAATGTGAGGACATGCAACTTGGAACATTTGTGGATGCCATGTCCCACAAAGGTGATCTACCCATGGATACGATGCACCATAGTTCCACAATGGAAATAGTTGATACCAACATTTTTTAAGAAAATGAATCCTTCATATTATAGAGCATTGTTTTTGACAGCCAATCTAAAAATTTAATTATTGAAAAGAGAAATGTAACAAATAAGAAAGCCAAATCTCGTTCAGAGATTAAATTTAGGAAAATGTAGCCATCCCAAATCTCCTGATTTTATCGCGCAACTATTGATGCTCTTGATGATTCCATTAGAGGAATTGAAGCGGAGAATGCCAGACTGAACAGCCACATCAAGGAATTGGAGGAGGCTTTCATTGATACCCCAGTGTTTGCCAGTCCTTTAGAAAAACCCATGCTTGCTACCCTTGCAGCTAAGTTAAAAGGATCCTCTAGCCTCCTCACATCTTGTAGAGCCTATGTAGAGAAGAACATCAAGAAAATAATGCAGCTAATTGTTGGAGCCTGGGAAACATCAGAAAATATAGCTTCCTTTCGAAAGAGGGAAAATTATTTGCACAGACATTTGCAGAGGAATTTAAAAAATGAAGAATGTTTCTATGAATAGACAGTGATCCTTTTTTCAAACCATGCCATCAACAACTCAGATCTTAAAAGAAGACAAGAGGATCTCCCCTACCCAAATCAGGTCAAACAATTAAAAGCATGTTGGAAAGAGAAATTTAAGAAACTGCGGCTCATTGTCGAATCATGTGAACAAGCCATATCAGAGAAAGAAGAATTGTTCAGAAACCTGACCCAAATAGACTTAGCCAGAAATACCAACGAGGTTCAAGACCCAAACTTAATCCTCAAATCCTTGTCCTTAACCAAGCAAGCCTTCGATGAACAACTTGATATTTTAAAGGGGTTGTCTTTAGAAAAGTTGTACGACATCCTTGAATATGGTGAAGATGACGTCGAGAACTGGCTAGTGGACTATTCGGCACACAATGAAATCTGGGATGAAATCAGTGTGGCCCCCATGAGAAGATACATTGAAGAATGGCTCCAAAGGAGAATGGACAAGCTCACCAACGAAGGGTAACAACTGGTTGGCACGATTCTAGTTGTTGTCGATGAGAGAAACAAAAACGCATCAGCTTCATAGTAAGTCTATACTGATCACATATTGCTTTCTTTATCAATCCAGTTATTCTACCTCTTTAAATAGAAATCTCTGACCAAAGACTCATAACTTCCAATTTCTTCTTTTCAGGTCTTCCTCTCTACCGTTGCACACTTCTTCTTTCTACAGTCCTATTTCTTGTACTTATTTCATTTATGGTCCGCGGGAGCCCCAATCCCAGTCTATATGACAAATGCATTTAAATTTCCATAAATATGGAATAGATTCCAGAAATATGTAACAAACGTTATTAATTTTTGATCAATTTCAAAGAAAACTAATTCAGGAACAATTTTTTGTAACCTGCTTTCGAAATGCTAAATTTATTTCCTTCAACTATGCTAGATATCAGGAAATTTTGTTTATTATATTTGAATGTTCAATGCTTGTGATTCCTTCTCCTTTCTTCTAAGAACCTTTATTTCAAGTCATTGAGACATAAATTGTCTAAGTCCTGTGTTTGAATTATACACACCCCAGGAAAAAACATCCGCGTTCGCATATTAACCACATATTAATATAATATTATGATTAACTAATTCGGGAGGTTCTTTGGGGGTCATCTACCATACCATATGCATATTAACCACATATTAATATAATATTATGATTAACTAATTTGGGAGGTTCTTTGGGGTTCATATACTAGCCCAATGTCTTCTGTCTGGCCTATGACACGCTGCCACGAGGCATCCTCTGCATGGATACCACCTCTACTTTCAGCTACTTCCCACGTCTCTCTATTGTTTCAGACTTCTATTTCTCCCTTGGTCCCACCATAGTGGTGCATTTATTCCCATTATAACCTGGCGGGGACTATGTTGCCATGCAACACTTTTCTACATAGGTAGAAGATATCACTCTCTTGGAATGTGGAAAATGAAATTATTAGCATTTGACCTGAGATTGCAGTATTTGTTTTAAATCGAATTTAATATAAGAGATAATGTTATAAATACCCAATACCCATATGCCCCATATGATATATGTTAGTGTCAGCGTGTGGTGGTATATTCACTATTTATGATTCAAATATTATGAAAAATGTGTTGGATTACTGAGAGGGGGGGTGAATCAGTAATAGCGTAATTATAATCCTTTTTCTACAAATAATCCAAGTGTTATATCAATGTAGAATTATTATCGAATAATGAGCAATAAGAAATGAACAATCACACACATACACAGTACACCAGTGTTTTACGTGGAAACCCAAATCGGGAGAAAACCACATAATGATCTTTCTTATATGTCTTGAATAATTATATTCATTGGAAGCACCAACTTCCTTTGCTTTCCAGCTACAACTGGAAGGAGGCTCCCACCCCCTAGTTTCTCAGGCTACAACCTGAGGGAATCTCCAACTCCCCAATTCCCTGGTTACAACCAGAAGGAGGCTACAACCCCCTAAGTTCTCCGGCTACAACTAGAAGGTGGCTACAACCACCTGTCCTTGCCCTATCCAACCGCCCTGAAGTAGAAGTAGAATGATGGAACCACTGTCATACTATCACTGTGAGATATACCATTGTAAACCTATACCAATAAACTTGAACCATGTATCAACCTGTACCTCAAACTGTAATCAACCTATACCATAAACAAGTGCATCAACCATGCACCAACCTGTACCATAAACAAGTGCATCAACCATGCACCAACCTGTACCATAAACAAGTGCATCAACCATGCACCAACCTGTACCATAAACAAGTGCATCAACCATGCACCAACCTGTACCAAACAATCTGTAATCAACCTGCACCATAAACAAGTGCAACCAACCATGTTCCAAGTATGTACCAATAATGTGTCAACTACTCATCAACTATGACTCATCAATATGTACCAACATCATCAACTATACACCTCATGTATGTGCCAACTCATCAACTACTTGTCTCAACCATGTACCCAACTTATAACTCAACCAAAAGACCTCATCAATTTCATCATCCAAATATGATTTATAAATATATAATAGACCTACTGTATATTATCACATACCTACAAAACTTCCTTAACTTTAAACAACAAGAGACTAGCATTTACATCAAACTTTTCTTTAGTCTCACATGACTAGTTTTGGCTTAGTCAACAACCCTTACTTGAAATAATCATAACTTTGTACCTGTAATGAATACATATCTAAAACTTAAACACAATTTTCTTCAGTTTGTTTTATGCAATTCCTCCAGGTGTCACTACTTGGAACCTCTCAGAAAATTAGTTATAGAAAAAATGGCATACCATGTTGAATTATGGCTTATTCTAGAGAGCGACCTTGTAGAGCATGTCCCACAAGGAATATTTGTTGAATCGATCTGAAACTATTACAAATAATACTAAATAATGTAATATAACCAAAACAATTGTTCTTACTAAATTTGGATCTGTTATGAAGAAGTTATGACATTTTTACCCGAAACACCTGTTTTTTACTAGTTTCAGGACTAGCCACAAACCCTATTTTCCACAGAGTGTAACTCCAAAAATACAATGACCCACAAGATGATTCTTTTACCAGAGATACTTGGATATGTTTCCTCAATGAAATAGTAATTTCATGGTCTGATTCATTCTATAAAAAAAATTATAGTGAAAATGATGAGATGACCTGTAAATAACTTACCTTACAAAGCATCATCAAAAGAATTTATCCTTCCTTGAATTTCGGCCTTCTTTTCTTCACCTTCCCTCAAAAATTCATCTTATATATAATTTGGATACCTCAAAAACCTATAGGTATTCAATATGCTCAAGTGTGATTTAAATGAGAGAGCCTTTCCTCTTATTTATACTCTCCAAGTAACTTCCTTAAAAACATCTTCTAGGTCACTTTGCCCACTTTCCTTATTTTAGGGTTAACCCACTTCTAATTTCTCCATTAAATTTATTATTTAAATAATTTATTTTGTATTCACTTTGAATTATAGTGCACTCATCAATTAAATTTATTATTTACCTTTAAAAACTCTTAAACCACTTTGAATACTTTGACCTTTTGGGGCTTCTAGATGACATATGAGGGCCCTCCAACTTCGTAAGACCATAACTCTAAAACCGTGAGTTATGTGACATTCTACATACCACCAAAAATGGAATGGAAAGTACTATCCATATAGAATAGTATTACCTAAAAATATATCAAAACTCATACCATTATCCATCAAACAAACTTGGGTCCATTACCCAAACCTGGGTTCTCCAACTTCTCATGTCCATAACTCTCTAACCGTGAGGAGTTATGTGACGTTCCACACACCACCGGAAATGGAATGACAAGAACTATCCATATAGGATAGTTTCACTAAAAAATTCACTACCATTCATCTCATTATTCCACAAATAAGCATGGATTCTCTAACCATACTTCTAGGATAACTCAATCCGCAAAGTGTCTTCCCATGAAGGCTTTAACCATAAGGGGACCACTTTGGAGTTCATCCATTTTTACTTATTATCAACCATGACAAGACAATAATGATTCATCTTTACATCAGACAACCTTGGCTCCATTACCCAACCTTTGTGCTACAGGGTTTTCTTCAAGGGTTGACATCAATGACAACCAAACTTAATCAACAATCTCCCCCTTTGGCATTGATGGAAACACTCTGATGCAATACTGAAATCATATCACTCATGATCCCCCTGGAACCATGCCTCTTTCATCTATATCTGATAAATATTCCCCCCTGGAACCATGCCTCTTTCCTTTGTATCTGATAAATCTACTCCCCCTGGAACCATGCCTATGTCCTCTTCCTTTTTTCTCTGCATCTGATAAATCTATCCTCCTAGAACCATGCCTCTGTCCTTTGCCTCTGTCCTCTACATATGATAAATCTCTCCCCCTTTTTCATCAATGGAAAAGGTATCTTTCCATCTGGGGTTGCTCCCCCTGACTGAAATGTCGTCTTATGGTGCTTCCTCGTGTAAATCTAAGACATATAAGATAATCATTCAAAAGGCATTCATTTTTGGGTAGAAATAACTCCAAGGATATGGCAAATATATTCAAAGGATTCCCATGGAAGTGGTTTTGTGAATATTTCAACCACTTGTTCTTTTGTGCCCACATACTCAACTCTGATGTTATTTTCTGCAACCTGCTCCCATAGAAAGTGATACTTGATTGGAATGTGCTTCGTCTTGGAGTGCATCACTAGGTTCTTCATGATATTGATGGTTCTTGTATTATCACAATAGATTGGAATGGGCTCATCATACTCAACCTGTATATCTGTCAGAGTTTGTTTCATCCAAAGAACCTATGTACAACATGATGTTGATGCAATATACTTCTTCGGCTATAAATTGATCTAAAATTGAAGAAGACTTGAAACTTGAATAAATATTGCAAGTGAAATTGTTATGTGTTTTTAAAGCAACCGGATCAATTTGAAACACATAATTAAGGATTACTTATGTAAAGATACACATAGACAACATAATAAATCATTGAACATCAGACATAAACACAACAACTTGATAAAGGAGTTCACCCCACTCTGGGCTACATCTCCTGGTCTAGCTTCCAATGGATCATTATTATTAAATTTCTCAAAGTGCTCAAAAACATGTCTTACAGTGCTCAAAATGACAAACTGACTACTTCAATGGCTCCGCAACGTCCCAAAACCCCTGTCTGGGCTCTTTCGGTACCTGAAACGGTCGAAAACTAAGAAAGATATGCCTCCTTGAAGCTTCTTCTCCAACTTTGTTGTCTCTGGTTCTACAATCTGCACCCCTTGTTTTTCCAAACCTGGCACACACGCTCATTTAAGCGGAAAAACCAAGACCCGTACGCAACCGCGCACCGGTACAAACCGTAGAACGGTTAGGGTGCCTCAGCCCCTAACCGCTTCGGCACTGGGTCATATGGCCCATGCGCCCTTGGGCTCGGTGAAAAAGTGGTTAGTCGTTGGGCAACCATCCGCGCGGTTAAAACACTGGTCAAAACGGAATACATACACGCGTGTAACCAAAGGTTAAAATGTTACAAACCCCGCGCTCATTTAAATTACACATAACAACTATATTGCAATGCAAGGTATTGCAAATGCAATATATTTATGTGCGTGCCATAATACTTGGGCCATTACATATGGTTATATGAAATATAATATGTCCACGGGTCGGGGCTTAGCCCCGGCCCGACCCCCCTTTCAAATAATACAACAAACCACTTTAAATGTAAGTGCAATGGATTATGTAACAAGGAACAAGTGAGGATATGTTGGATAGCGGAGTGTTTGTTAAGTCTTTGCATAGAGGGGGAGGTCCTGGGGTCGAACCCCGCGGACCCAAAACATTTTACACAAATACCAACCAACCATAAAAAACAGCCAAATAGTGACACGTGGTGCCAATGGGTTGGGCCACGTGTCCAAACTTTATTCGCTGCAAATGACACGTGTCGACATGTTACTGGTCCACAAGCATCCAACCAAAATGTGCCACATCATCAATATGCCACATCAGCAAGATGGTACGGCCCTCCACGTGGCCGTACGGACTATACGGACAGGTACAGTCAGCACCCCAAATTTTTTCCCTGTTTGACTTGGCGGTCAAATCGCGATATATCCTTCATACGGACTCCATTTCTGAAAATAAATATACCGCCAGAATCAGGAAAACGAGACGGACGCAATGGCACTGTTTTCATCGCATTTCGAGCACTTTGAAAATTGAGCAAATTTTGATCCCCTGATCACACCACCCCATTGGGAAGCTTTTGGACCTCCAAAAGACTATCTCAGTCTATGTGAAGATGAGGGTATAGTTCCCTCACCCTTCCAACCTCAATCCACTTGGCCTTGCTTGGATTCATCCCCTTAAGACCAACTCGCAAATACTCTACATTCCCTCGCTTCGAAGTTCGCATCCTCCTGTCAAGTATGGTGTCCTCCTGCAGTTCTGTTAGATACTCTAGAGAAAAATCATCTATGGAAGGAATCTGAACATGCTCTCCTTGATCATCGATCAACGGGGGCTCATACAACTTCAAATTCTCAACATTAACAACTGCATACATCTGCATATATGGAGGCAAATCTAAACGAAAAGCATTGTTA
>ML777890.1:1026690-1053843 GCA_009831015.1 Picea engelmannii | reverse complement strand
TATTAGAGCAGGCATGAGTCAATGTTCCACCAAGTTTCCAGGACATGGGGATGTTGGATTCAGGATTGTTCCATACTATCTTTTTTTAGAACCATCCATTATTTCAAGGTCTTCCTAGTGTTGATTTATAGTTGGTGGCTTTTTTGTTGGTAGTTTTGTTGTTGATTTAGTGTGTTATTCAATGGTATTCACCCTCAAAATTGTGCCCTAGCATCGTATAATCCTAGAATCTTGTACACCCTCATTTTTTTTTCACATTTTACTATAGATTCAAAGATTTTTTCGCTAGTGCCATTGCTCTAAGTGCTATGGAACTAGGGTTTTCAAATCTAATTATTTTCAGCAATTGATCTAAAGATTTTTGGCTAGTGGCATTGCTCTAAGGATTGTTGACCTAGGGTTTTCATATCTGATTTTTTTTTGCAGTTGATCCAAATATTTTTGGCTATTTACATTTTCCTAAGCACCTCGGGACTAGGGCTTCTTGATCATCTCTTCTTTTGCGCTGAAAACCCTTTTTCATATCTAGTGTTATATTTCTTGTTCATTTTACATAATGTTTTTCTCTATAGGGTTGTGCTCTTTGGCAAGGCTTGTGCTATCCCAGTGTAGACTCAATATGCTTCAGATTTTTGTAAGGCACTAGTACCATTTCTTCATTCTTTGGGCCTAACCAAGGTGACTCTTGCTGACTTATTTGCACCATCTTTGAACATAATGGACTCGAAGTGGATGTGAGTCCCCAATTACATGGGGATACTTATGATATTTAGCCTGATCAAATGATGAAGAAACCTATATGCATTTTCTATCATAAGGAAGAACATGCCTTCAAGTCTTGCATGGTTTTTCTTTATATAATTAAAGAACTTGCAAGAATAATAATGTGTGATAGGGATCTTTTAGACGATATTGCCTTTCTTCAGAGAAAGGGTTTTTGAGAATCCCCTTCTCCCTGATATTCAAGATATGACTTCATCAGTCTTGCATTTTATGTTTTTTGGATCAAGTTTGGCAAATTGTCTATATGATCCTTCCTAAATAAATGGTATCTTTGATGGAGTTTCTATTCACATGTTTGCGGGATCCATCCCACTATTTTTATAGATGATTCTTCCACAAATGAGTCTCAACCTATTATAATGGATCTCTTATGTCCACATAACGATGTTAGTCCTTTTTGGATATACTACCTTTGGTAGCATTTGTTCAAGGATAGCTCATGCCATCCTTTGTATATTCAGTTGATTAGCATGCTTCAAGGATCCTTCTATACAGCCCACTTTCACCAGGTTGTGGAACTATGTTGGTTTGGGAGATATGTTGTTCAATGGAGACTATACCTTTACTATATGTCATTGTTCAATATTAAGGGGGAAATCCGTGATGTAATTCATTATTTCCAAGGCCTCCTATTTATATTAAGTGGTGATGTTGTGAATAGGGACAACCCTATTTTGACCCACTCACTTATGGATCTTGGTCAAGGCCCACTTATATTTGAGTTTTCTTAGTTGTATTGAAGTTGGGTATTCATAAACCCACTCACTTTTGTATATTGACCACATTCAACTCTATTGAGTTGGGTATCCATAAACCCACTCTGATCTATAATTCATCATTCTTCCATGTGCCCCCTGTTATCCACCAAGTTGCACTAGATGGATTTGCAGATGAGTCACCAAAGACTGAGCAGACAAATGCTCAGAACTCAGAGTTCACAGATTTAGCAGGTCCTTTTAAAGACCATCTTTTTCTGCATTTCCATCCCTTCGAGGCATTGTAATAAATTATTTGAGCATGAAAGTTGTAAAATACTATTGGCCACCTAAGACCTGGGTACGAGAATGTACTCTAGAGTGTTTTTTTTCACTTGTTAATTATTTTTTGTCTGCCTTAGTGGGCAATTAATAATTTCTAAGTTTCACTCAAGAACGACTCCAAATATGGAGTATGTGCTGGTGGTCACACCTTGGCATGGTATAACCAATTTTTAGTGTCTAAATATATATGAGTTCATTCTAGGTCATGTCTATTGAGTCATATGGAAATTGCGCTAGGTCCCCATAGGTTTTTTTTAATGTATGACATCAACCTTTGTTAGATGCCATGTTTGTTCTTGTTTTATAAGCCAGAGCACCCTTTATACCCCTATTCCCCTTCCATCTAGGAAAAAAATTGATTTTAATCACTCAAAAATGTATTTCTCTCGAAAAAAGATAGAAAATGGTCATTTAATTAAATTCCCTAAATTTTAGGAGAAATGCTAAAAGTTAGGAAACTTGTTGGGGACATGTTTTTCCTTGGCTTTCAATCAACTCAGATCTTGGTCGAGTTCATTGGAGAGGAATGTGACCTTTTTAGTGATGTGTATGAGGGAGATGACCCCAAAGCTAAGTTTGACCCTCCCTTGTTAGGTGGTGCATTAGGGAAAGATTGTGCACATCCCTATGCTAACACTCACCCTCACACCCTAGTTCCACTCCACGTCACTCCTATTCACTATGGTTTCACTCCACTCCACCTCAAATCACTCCACTCCACCTCACATCACCTCACTCCATCTCCCCTTCACTATATGTGTCACTCTCTCATCGCATGCGCCACTCCCTCATCACTAGTGCATCCTCTCTTAGGAATTGTCACCCAGAATGTAATAAATAGAAGGAGACCCCTCTCCTTTTAGCTAGTTGGCGTTTGGGCTTCCTTGCTATTAATTGTTGTAATCTTCTTCTATATTGGAATAAAAATACTTTGGAGGTCATCTATGATGTTTGGTGCTCATGTGTGGGTGAATGTTGGACCTATTTGAGGTGATGTTGATTTGATTATTGCATGTAGCTATTGTTTAACTTGGATAATCATAGGGATATTTTTATATTATTGGAGTGGATTATTTAGTTTTTTTATTTCTTAATACAAATTTGTTTATCTATATTTGAATTCTTACATTGCATGTCTTTTTTTTTTTAAACTAATGTGCAATTGAGGCTTTTTGTGTAGGAAACACCAAGTCTATAGGTATTTGAAGGTGTTATTTGTAGCATGCAAGATCCAATTCTTGGAGAGGAAAAGGAGCTAGTTTTCATCTAGTGTTTGTCCAATAAAATTGAAAATAAGACGCTCTCCCTCTTCCTCACACCAAAGGGATCCCATAGCCCAAGAGTTCCACACTCAAGCAAAAGCTCCCAAAAAATCATAAATTTTCTTCTTCCTTCTTCTTTATTTACTTGCATGTCAATTAGATATGTTTTAAAAGATAAATATCAGTATCTAATTCTGCATGCATGAAGCTTTTAGATCTAGTTTCAATATTTTATAATTGAAAGGGTAGATCTAGGCTAGTTTTTGTGCAATTTTTTTTTTTTTTCAATCTAAATATTAAACTATAAAGTTGCTTTAGTTTACATTGTATATAAAGATAGTTATTTGTTCTATGTTTGTTGTTTTGGTACAGCAAATAGAAACAAATATAAGAGCTTAGTTTAGGTTCTTTCAAAGCATCGAAAAGTCTCCAAAAAATTTCCCTTTTGCCTTAGAAAAATTTCAAACAAAATTGAGTTATTTTTTCAAGTCTTAGTTTAGTCTTTTAGATTGTTTCTCATCATATTATAATCACTTTACTTGCTGGTTTTTATCAGATCCATTAAAAATAAAGGGGAAACTATGGAGAAATCAAGGCAAATTGAAAGATTTTGAGCCCAAGTTGGAACCCTTGAAGACTAGGACTTTCAGAAAGTCTTTTGTAATAGTTTGCTTCAAGTCTGATCCATTCTATAAGGGTCCATAAGTTCAAAAAGAGAAAATAGAACTCAATTATCATTGTAATAGGATCAATAAAAGTGGGCCCTTTGAGCCTAGTTTCTCCATCCCCATTAGGGGGATTTGTGTGTTGTGTGTTTGTCTTTGCTTTATTTCTTTGCAAGTTTCATTATATGATCTCAAACACACATACAAGAATAAGGAAAATCAACACACATAAAACTCAAATATTGCATGCATGTATACTTAAAAGAAATTTCAATCTTTATGCCTGCTTAGCTTAGATTTTACTTTCTTCTATCAACAATAATTTTTGCAAGTTTTTCATTCTCAAGTTTCTTTCAAAGTTTCATTTCAGTTTCAAGAAATCTTCAAAGTTTATTTCTTTCCTTTTGCAAAGATAAAATAAACCTTTATTGTTGTTTAATTAGGTAAATCTTGATAGATTCTATCTCAATGCGCAGGAAAATGCCTAAGGGGAGTGTGTGAAGTCAGACAGGAACTTTGAGATCTAGTTTCTCCCCATGTTGGACATCTGACACCCGTAGTGAACTTACCGGTGAGGCCTTGGGGCTTCAGTAAGTTCTCTGCAAGTTTCCAAACAAAGAGGTAGCCTCTAAAGAGGCCACACAATCTCTCATTAATCTACCTTTAATTTACCTTAATAAAACACGCGATCAACAAATTTTCCATGATACCTTTAAGGCACTGGTACTATGGATTTATCTTTATGTATGTGATCAATTTATTTCATTCACGTGATTGTCTAATGAATTTTATCAACCTTGTAGATATTTTATCCTACTTAGTTTATGCATGCTTATGGAAAAATAATTTATATGAGTATCTCAAATGATGAATGATAAGTGTTGAAAGTGTATGTTTTATTTTGAAATAAACTCCTAGAAGTAGTTCTTTTTCTTATTTTAGTTTAAAGAGCCTTAGTATTTTTTTTACAGACTACCCCCCTTGGCTTTGCTAGGATTTGGCCTAGATAGAGGAGTTGAGGATCAGGTGACACAATCTTGAATCGAGACTTTCCCCCAAGGACACACCAAGTGGATTGAAGATTTCTTCCATGATAGCCCAGGTGTGTATAAGGCGGAAACACCCCCTATTCAACTTCAAGGGGGGGTGTTGAGAATGGTGTAATATTCACATGTGAATATGATGGACCCATATTAATGATTAATGTATGTGGCTAAGACCAAATTATGACCATTTAACATAAAATTAGGTTGTGTTTAAGGTTGACCTATTCAAGTTATATTTGGGCCCTTAACCCCTCTTGGGGAGGGTGCCCTACCTTATTAGTTGTGTATAAATACACACCCAAGTGTCATTTGTAAATCATTATTTTGTGATCTTGATCATTATTTATCCTATGGGCATCATTGTCTCTTATAAAGTTCTTTATACCTAAGGGTATCACTCTCTTATAAAGTGCTTTATGCCTAAGGGCACCTATATCTTTGGTGTTCTCTTTTGATTGGAATTTCTTTGTGCATTAGTTATCTTTATCCTTGACATACTAGTGCACTCTCTCTAGCAGGCTAAGCCATGAACATGTATATTATCCCTCCCTACATATGCAAGGAGAGCTAGCATATCTGCTTTATCACCAAAGGGCAATGTCTCGACCATTGTTTATCCTAATATCTCATTTCTACACCAACCCGATGCATGTTTTCTCCTTCGCTTCAACTGGACATGATAAATAATTAAGAGAAAACCTTGCTATAGTTAGCTACAACTAGGGGAAAGATAATCATAAGAACCAAAGGATGATGAAAAAACAACAAAAAATCAAGCCACAACTGTCTGAAAAGACCGAGAACACTGAAAGAATCCTTTTCTCCAAAGAATGGCCACATATCTAGCATAAGCAAGATGGTGGAAGATGGAACTAAGAGATAATATGCATGTTGTAAAAAATAATTTGCGCCAATGGAATAAAAGGCAGGGATGATTTTAAGGATGTAAATTTATTTGAAAATGTAGAAACCTTGGTGAATCTTATTAATACTTCATATGCCAAGTATAAAATGTTTGGCGATATGTTTGTAAAAATATTCAAATTTCTAAGGACTTTATATAGTTTGTATAAAATTTTGGCAATTTTTAAAGTAAAATAATTTTATCCTATAGAATTTGGGCGAATAATGTTTAGAATAGCGAATTTTTTTGGGGAAAAACCATGGAAAATTAGCCCATGAGAGAAATTTAGCCCCTAAAATCATCCATGATAAAAGGTGCGATTTGTAACATTACACCAACCATATTTAGAAATTATCTGATTTGGCAACCTTTTCACTCAATTCAAGGCCTTCTTGACAAGAGGATCCTTTGTGACTAAAAATTGCTTAGTTCTCCTCTCAACAACTCATGATTATCCCAAAGTCATATCCAAGCCAGCACAGTCCCATCTTCTAAAGAAATATAGCCACTTATTCAATCAGTAATCTAAACTTTACATCATATGACACAAGCTTCAATCCTTCTTTGTTGAAGCTAGACACGTGAAAGAAGACATTTACATCTTAACTAGATGCATCGCATGCCCGATATAGCTTTTTCACTAAAGCAACAATTTTACATAATTGGGCTTGTTGTTTCTCAAACTCACACCTAGGGAGTGTCCTGCTTTGTAAAGGGGAGTTTGGGGCAATGAAACAAACAAGCCACCCAATGTCACCCCAGCAGCCTTTCTTCTACTCTTCTAGGCTAGGGTCTCTAATCTAAGGAGGGATTTCGTATATGGTCAAACTAAGTCCTATCATTGTAAGAAAGGAGGGTATGGACAAGGACTTGGTTGACTTCGATTGATTTCTCAGAGAGATGAATTCAAGGTAGGGTGGAGAAGAAAAATGATTAACGCTAAGGGTTTGTTTGCAAGGGACCCTCGAATGACCAACAACCATTAACATGCTATGTGTAAGAAATTTACAATACTTGATTCAAAGTTCATTTTCTTTAAGCATTCCAAATCTAAACCTCTTATCACAAACATTAAATGACAACCTATAACCCGTAACGACAATATTTGATACCCAATTAGAGCAATGACAAGGTATTTGATACCTAGTTAGATGAGTAAATGGTGTATACGTCATTCACAAAGTATGTTCATGAAATATTGTAGTGCATTAGGAAAACAAACATTAGTAATGAATATGACAACAAAAAATATTTCTACACCATTAAACGATCACTTAACCACCATATATTATTGCTTTAGCATACTCCTGGAACATATTTATATCATTGAATCCAAAATTATTGCAGGATAACCAAAATGTATGAATGTTGTAACAAATCTAGGACATTAAACCAAATGTATGTGTCCAAGCGTTGTTATATTATGTAGCTTGGGAAAGTACTTCCACACTAGGGGTGTCTAGTAGTGTGGAAGAGGCCCAACTTATGCCTAGACAACACTATATTGGTGGGGACCACTCAAGTCAACTTGAGATTAATTTGCAGTCGTTGGATGTGACTTAAGTTGTCTCAATACTTGATTAAGTCCCCACCATTAGATCAAGATATTGATAAGAAGAACCAAGGTTTAGGACTGCATGAGAGAAAATGATAGGGTTACAAATAACCTAGGAGGCCTAGTTTCCTCATTATTTGAAGTGAAGCCAACCATCCAAGCTAGAGTGCCTCTTCTAAGGAGATCTGATAGCAGCGTTAAGTCGAACCAGCAGAGAAGGGCCAAGCAGGGAAAAGATTAGACCAAGTCGGGTTTGGTGAAGCAAGGAAAGGAGGCCGAGCTAGGGTCACCTACAAGTAAATCCAATAAACCTCCCAGAATTTGTTGAGAGAAACAAGGAGGTTGTACGAGTGGTATGGATGTCATACAAGTGGTATGGATCACTAGCAAGAGAGGAATTCATAACCAGGTCTGAAACCAGAAGAGGAGTTATGTTTGCATATTTTTTTCTTAATATTAAAGTGAAATCAAGATACTTTCTAATTGTATTTTTTTTGTACAGTTGCCAAGTGAGAAACCCACAACCGTACATATCCGTATAGATGGTACAATTTATGAAAATCAGCTTGGCTAGAACATATCTATGTATTAACAAACCTGTGATAAATAAATTATGTTAGATGGAGTGATGTTTCAAGAATTTGATTTTCATGTGTATCTTTTGTGTGGTTGTCCCAAGTATCATTAAAGAAAATGGTTGTATCTTAGATATAATGTTTGAATTTATAAGCTATTATTCTCTTCAAGTGTAACATCAATGAGTCATTATGAAACACTTACAGTTACATGTGGATAAGATCTTCTAGATTCTATGGAAGTTAGTTAGATCTTGAGACTATAAAAGCAGACCCATTAGGTCATTATCAATCATGGAGATTGTGCAATAGATCATGTGGATCAATATGTGCAACATGCATTGTGATGTTCTTATAACAATGTGCCTTTCTTGAGTGTTGTAATGGTGTCTTTATACACCACCCTTTATCTTTGAATTTTTTTGTTCCTCTTCGATTATATGCAATACTATGTTCTCTATTTCATGTCCTGTTCCACCCTATTGCCCAACATGGTATCAGAGATGATGGTTTAAAACCTCGACCTGTTATCTCCAAACCATGTTGAGTCTGATCTTTTGTGTGATTGACTCTAGGCCGATGGTTTTCTCATTGGAACTTATTGAAACATACCAGTTTTTGTCTAGATATCGAAGATGGTTTCGAAGATTGATCAGGTTGTTATGAACATATCAAATTATGCAATATGGGCACCAGACATGGAAACCCTATTGAAGAGAAAAGGATTGTGGCAGTATACAAAGATTTCTATTCCAGATCTATTGGCATTGAGAGTTACCCTCATACTATAAGAGGATAATCCCAGTACCCATCAAAATTTTTGGTGGAGGTTGGTTTTATGAGTGGAGGTCAAATGGAAAAAAATCAGTACAAGAATGATTTAACACAGAAACTAGACAAGCAATGCATAGGGAAATGAGGTCCTCATTAACTTTAGTCGGTGGTTTGAGTTTAAGGGTGAGAAGAATGAAGACTTAGTGAGAGAAGTGGACAAGTCTGCCATGAGCATCTGGCCTTCAAGCAGCTTGGTGAAGAAAAACCCAGGCTCAAGAGCACTCTTCAACTCAAGTTTCAAACACTTAAATATGTCACAGTAGCATAATAATCAAACCTACATTATCATATGACTACAACAACTCATCTGGATCCTCCATGCACGAACATTTCAGCATAAGGGGAAATAAGATAACAAAGGGAAAGTACTGGAATAGGTCACAACAGCATTATAATCAAACCTACATTACAATACAAATACAACCCTTGATTGGCTCCTCCATTCCCGAGTGTTTCAGCACATCTTAAACAAAGAGATGAAAGAAGCTAACTTCTATTAATGTGAAAGTCTCAAATTTGATACATAACCAGAGAACATCTCTGGCATCAAAAAATTACACAGTACAGAGATATTCTCAACCATTCCACCCCCTAAAAAAATCTTGAACTCATCTATTTATACTCAGATTAGTCCACAACTACCAGGAGTGTGATCTGCCCATTCCATTCAAAGCCTTTCGTCTGCTCCTTCTTCTGTCAGACTGTGCGTGTATCCTCCTATCAGACACAAACTCAGCTCAGCATGGGCCTGTAGGAAAAATCGTCCATTGTGGTACCTTGGGCTGACAGTTCTATCTCCATGGCCAGACCCTCCACACCTTCTATTTATGGAGTGATTCGAGGTTTCAACCACCACCTTTTCATTAACTAATTTTTCCTTGTGATTGCAATGTTTCTTAATGCCTATGGTGCGTCTATGTGACGCTCTCAGATTTGATTCTATATAATCACATGATTGTGGGGCTGTCAAAGGAGGTTTATATTTACATCGCTTTTGAGCTCACAATTCACCACTTTCCTCCATGTATCTCTTTTACTGTACCACGATTTTGATTGCGATACCACTCTAGAATTTTATCACTCGAGCATGTTATGTCCACGCAATGAAACGTGGTCATCAATTTAATGAAAATTCATGATCTGGGAAACCCTGCTACTTTTAACGCCATCGCTAAAGTTTATCTGCCCACCAATTCTAGGATCCATTAAAATCGTGCATGGAGATGGCATTAATCTTGGCGCTTGCACAAGAACACTTCCCAGAGGATGATCTCTTGTAGTTGATGGGGTGGCCTAATGTCACTATGTTGACATGTCACAGATGGATGGGGGACATGTGTCACTCAAAAATAGGATGAATACATGTCCAAAAATTCTTGAAATGAGTGTCGTGTGTTAGCGCTAGATGGATGACACATGTCAAAATTGATGGTTGCCAAGTGTCTTTGACTCTTGGAGCTCGAAGGGGGAGAGCATGTAGATATTGTATAAATCTCAGAGTAATACGGTCCGGGAGTGACATGGCATCCTGAAATGAATGTTGAAGCTTGAAAATGAACCGTGACCGTTGATCTAAGGAGGACACGCGGCATAGATCTGTGGAATTTGGGAGAAATGACTTTGGAAGAAAACAAGAATGGGGAAGCAGAAACTCCCGAAGGAAAATGTCTCGAATTCCAAAAATAAATCATGATTGTCTGATAGAGAAGGATGTGTGGCGCTTGATCTGCAACTCTGGCTTCTTCCTAGCCACTAATCCTCACGCAATTTTGACATTTTGAATACACGCGAGCTATTGATCTGATCATGATCTACGATCTGGGAAAGCCCCAAATTTGTTGCCACACTTCTCTCTTGGATGGACCATTCTTCCTACTGTGAAGATCAACGGCTCACAATTACTTCGGGAGTTTGGGATTCAGGCCTTTTCAATGCATACATCTTACAATCCTACGAAGTGTTGAATTCTCGAAGTGTGAGATATGGCATCATGTGTCCTCTTGTTTTGGACGGCTGAGATTTAATTTGAGAGTTTGGGCTTCAGGATATTTATCTTTATTTCTCACGCAATTCTCTAAAGTTCCTAATTCCCAAAGTGAGAGATATGGTGATGCATGGCCTCTTGTTTTGGACGGCTGAGATTTATTTCAGGAGTTCAGGATTCAAGCCTTTGGGAGTCCTTTACTCACTCAACTTCTTTTTAATTTCTCCCATAGTACGAGATCGCCTGACATGTGTCTCCTGCTAAAATATCAATGGCCACGAGTGATTGTGGGCTCACAACTAGCAAATACTTTAATTTTCCTTATGATCCCCTCAATGTAAAGATGTTCATTCATAGCAGGATTGATATGCATCGTTGATCTGTTGATATAGAAAGATCAATGATCTTGAGCGATTACGAGTTCACAACTTGTAGAAACTTTAATTTGCATCCTAATCTCTGTAATGACTCCCCACCGTCGATTTCTCTCCGATGAGATCTGATGGTCATGACTTAATCTTGTTGATCTAATGACTGATCTTTCTCTCACTCAGATCTTATGGCTAAAAAATGAATCTGTTCTCCTGCCATTATTTTGAACCCAAAAAGGGTTGCGCTTGGATGTTTCCTGTGCAAACCATGGACTTTGACGACCTATTTCCCTTGACACATTTGATAACAAGGTCCAACATATGATCATGCAAATTTCTTTGTTGATGGAAAGCAGTATGAGGTTGTATGGGTCATCACGACCTATATCTCATGGGAGATTCAATTTCACCTTCGCAGAATCGACTGTCCTCGTCAAGTCTAGAAGAATTTGAATTTGTTGGTCGACCGAATCGACGAGAGTCGCATCATGCAGTTGAAGAAAGAATTGATCTCTCTCGATCGTCATTCTTTTGAGAGAATAGAGAAATATTTGGCGTGTGTCAAGGAACTCCAGTTGAAATTGGGCAAATGCGAAAAGAACTATCAGAAGAAGGATGGAAAACTCATCGAGCTGGTCCTGATGAACTTAAGAATATCATTTAACATGTTTGTGTCAAATTTCTGCACCAACTAGAAAGCAGGAAAGGAAGATGGTAAGGATTACGCTTTTGAATATTTTTGTGATCTTTTGATTACTAATCAACACAAATTGCTTGATGAAGGAAATCTTGGTGGGAAACACCAATCCCACTTGATCAAGGGAAAGGTAAATATGGATTCCAGGGATAGAGTACGATTTGATGCCTTTACATAGAAACATGCATACTATGACCAAAAGCCTCAGAGATAGGCAGATGCACCACAATGAAGTCGAAAGAAGAAGACATGTTAGTACTATGGAAAGAATGGACATGTGGACAAAACCTTCTTTAAGAAGTGAGACGATTTAGAAGAGAAGGTTAAATGCCTCGAAGGAGACATGATTGTTGTATGCTGACCCACTAATAATTTCACCTTCAAAGTCGGAACTTCTCAGGCCTTGCTATCTTATTCTGCGCATAATGAATGGGTAGTCAACTATGGGTGCCCTCACCACATGGATAAGGATGCCTCCTTATTCATGTGGTTGGATGAAGCTAAAAAAAGTAAAATCTATGTTGTTGATGATTTTGATTTGGATGTTGTTGGTCAGGGTGATGTTGCTTGTCAACATGGGAAGATTGTTGATGTCTACCATGTGCCAAATCTCAGTGCCAATATTTATTTTTTTTCTCAGTTAACATAGACAGGTAATATTGTGGAATTTTGGCCAGATCGGTTTTATGTTTGTGATTTGAAGAAAGGTAAGTCAATTTCCGTTGGCGGTCATCTTGACTCGATAGACAAATTGTACAAGTTATATGAAATGAATTGACCTAACATCAAACCGAGTAAACTTGTTGCTCACACTAATGAGAGAAGTCAAATTTGGCATGAACGACTCTAACATTTGAATTTCCAAATTTTATAGTCACTAGCAACTCAGAACATGGTTGTTGGTTTACCAAAGGTGTTTCCCCCTAAAGGAGTCTGTAAGGGTTTTGTGCTTGGGAAGCATCATCATGCACCATTCGACTCTAGAAAAGTGTGGCAAACACAGAACCTAATGGATTTGGTTCACAGTGATGTATTTTACATCAATATAACTTCACTGTTAGTTGCAAGGTATATTTTGACATTCATTGATGATTTCTCTCATTTTAGATGGGTCTTTTTCTTGAAGAATAAAAACCTTGTCTTTGAGAAGTTCAAGAAGTTTTGAGCCTGTTATCACCTAGCCTAGGGATAACTAAGTATATCATGTCTTGAGGCCCACAGGTACCATACATGGAGTATCGAGAGTCGGATGACTTGAGCATGGCCCCAGAGAGCCCCTCTTTACTTCAGTGCACTCATTTATCACCATCAACAGTATCCATCCCACCATCCTAGTCCTGAAGTAGCAATGAGTCTTGCTCCATGAGGTAATGAGTTTGGGTATCATGGTATGTATCACTCTAATTTTTTAAGAACTTGAATATGCCGTATTGAATCCTTCTTCATTTCATGAGGTTTGCTTGGAAATTATGCTCTTTACCTTGTTCATACCTGGAAGGGTGACATGGTGCCCTAGTAAGTTGATTTCCCTTTAGTATGGGTTGCCACTAGGTGGATCTGTGAAAAGTCATCGTTCATTCCCTCCATACCTACCACTTTCCATCTTTATTCCTTTCATCTCCCCTATCCTTGTGTGGGTATTAGGATTGGCTACACTAGGAAGGTTTGTACCTTACCTCGTGGGAAGAAGGGGCTAAAGGCCCAGAGCATAAAAGTAGCTGGAAAGAGTTAAATCCAATGTGAAACATTTGATATGATTCTCCCAAGGATCCCCGAGAAAGAAATGAAAATATTCTCAGTAAGGAAAGGGGACCCATAAGATACATAAACACTCAAGGTACTAGTTGATGGATAGGAGGTCTCATCATGAGCCAGCCTATTATGACCATAGGCATGAAACTACCATATATCTGGTCACCAAACTAGGGTAGTGACTCTTGGTGGCATGGACAAGAGAAAGGGGGTCTCCTCACGAACCAAACTTCTCATTTCTGTGAAATATTTGTGGATAATGTTGTCACCTATGGTCATCAATCCAAGACAGTGTCCCTCAACTATTCCCTTGAAGCACATGAGAAAAATATAAAAATAAATAAAATCAAGAGTAAAAGGAAATGAATGGGCTAGGAAACAATTGAATTTAGGACAATGTACAACTCACCCTCTACAAAGGCACCCACAGGTAAGACTTTACATTTCCCTATTATTACATGCACCCCATGCCCAAATACTTACCCCATGCCACCTCATACACTTACATTACTTGGACTAGATCCCACCTGGGAAACACCCCAAACTTAAGAGAGGTTATCCCAATAGGGCACCGTGAGACCGTCTCCAAAACTAACTTGTCAAATTGCATAACATCTTTGAGAATTTGTCTGGGTAAGGGGGGTTGATGCACATGTTTGGGTAATTTAATTATTGGATGTGATTTACATGCTATAATTCCTATGACTTATGAACCCCTGGAGGGCGTACTTATTGTTGTTGCAGGACCTTGCTCAGTGGACAGGTACGCATGAGGGAATTATTAGCTCAGAACTTCATGGGGGCTTAAATCCCATAAATGGATGTTGCAACCCCAGCCAGGCATAAGAAGAAATTGAAGACTTGCATCGGGAAAAAGAAGGGTGTTTCCTTTGGAGGCACACTGGCAAACCTAGACCCATGGGGGTCCTTTCTCTTCCACATGGACATTAACCTATGAGGGCCCTATACATCACCATCATAGCCCTAGACGTCATCCAGAGCTAGGGTTTCATTTTGGAGGCATTTATCAGCCTAGTGGCATGTGTGGGCATCATTTGGGGCCTCTGGAGGCCAAGCACCCCACTTTTCTAGCTCAATGTTTCACCTATGAGCCTCAACGTCACCCTTGAAGGGAATGACATCACCCTTGGAGATGTCTTTATATGCTAATTAATTTTTACTATGACAAAATTGAATTTTATTGTAAATTGGCCAGGTCGGCCTTATTTTTGACCTAAAATTAATTAAAGGTCAAAATTTTGTATAAATAAACATAAAGTACTCTCATTTTCATCATCACAACTTCTCACACAAGAGAAGAGGTCTGAAATTGGCGCCCTAGTGAGGGATATTGGCTGAAATTGTGAGGTGCACTCTTGTATAAGGCTATTTTTTGCAACTTGGATCAATCTTGGAAGTTTTTATGGTGATCTTGCATGGTACTTTCATGATTATTCTTGGTGCAAGTATGTAAAATCTGCATTTTTGTCATCTATTGAATGGTTTGCGTATGGTTTTATTTTCTCATACAAGATTATGAAATTGCATGGTATATTTAATGCTTGAAGTAAGGAACTTAAATTGCTACTTTATTACTTTCTATTTGCCAAGCTTTTCATTGAATTGATCTAGTGACTAGTGAAACCCTAGAGCCTTAAATTGCTAGCACTCTAAGGATTTTGACCTAGTAGTCTTTGCATAAGTTTTATTCCATAAGAATCCTAAGGAGAGCAAGGTGTTAGGGCCTATAATTTCCTAAACCCTAGCATCTTGTCTCTTGAGGTAAATGCAAAGGGGGACTTAAGTTACTACTTCTCCTATGCATTCTCCCTCTTAGACTTGTGTGCATTATCAAATTGATTTGAAGCCTTAGAAGAATTCATCCACTTGACTCCATAAGATCGATAAGGCACTAGTTATTGCCTCTCTCTTGTTGAAGGATTGATTAAACACTCAAACACTCTTCTCCTAAGATTTTACTAACTATCTCTAACCCCTAGTTTAGCCTAGATCACTAACTTATTTGTTGATGTTATAAATGTTTGCTACAACCATCTAATTGCAGCAAATTTTCTGCATACTCAACATTAATTGTTGGCTAATCATTTCAGAAATTGCTTATTACAAGTTATTATCATTCTACTTAATCAATGCTATATTTTCATTGTCTTTTCAAGATTGTCTAAGGAGTGTTTGTTGCAGTTGTTACATTTTATCAATTGATGTTGTAAAATTATTAATTGCTGCAATTTTATATCAACTAGCACTTATTTTCACTGTCCATTGTCTATTGAGGTGTTATTATCATATTTGTACTTGGAATTATTGTTTATGCATGCTATATTGTCTTGTTCCGGGAAGGTACTTCAAGAAATTCATTAACCTCATATTTTAGACACGGATTTAGTGACTTTGGTAACCAGTGAGAGGGGGGGATATATTTTAACCATAACCCTAATTTTCCAGCCCTTTAGGTTATCGGGGACTCCTACCCTAGGGTAGACCTTGCATATCCCTATAAAGTGGGGATTTCCTATTAAGGTGATAGTGATAGGATATCCTGGTTGTTATAACAATATCCCTTACTTGCCTTGCCCTAGCCTTTGTTGAAAAGTGATGTGGTCGACCCATCAAATGCTTGAGATCAAACAATGGTGGTGAGTATGTAAATCAACATTTTGAAGAATACCTACTTTGATCTGGTATTGACTAGTAGCAGTCGGTTCCTCACAATCCTTATCATAATGGTGCCACATAATGCAATAATTGGACATTAGTCGAAATGGCTATATGTCTTTTGTAGGCTAAAGATCTGCCTCCTCTCTTTTGGGCTGAAGTAGTATATTGTGCAAATTATCTACTTAATCATATCTCGACTCAAGTTGTTCCTTCCATGATTCTATTTGAATGATGGTATAGGAAGAATCCTTCAGTTGGTCACCTCAGTCGACCACCTCCCATCTCAACATCCCATAGGGGGATCCTGTCCCCTTGAGTCACCATTGTTAACCCCTAGATTTTCACCCTTGAAAATCTTGAGGGTTAAGAGACAACATGCACTATTTTGGTTGGCATTCTAAGATTTTCCTAGAGTTTAGCAATTGTGTTGAGTTAGAGGTTGGTTCCCATCATAGAAAAGTACATCATCGATATATGGTTGTTTTTTCATAGTTAGAGCTAGCTTGGTTTCCCATGCATTTGAGAGAGTTGTCTACATACAACAGGTGTCCCTACATTTTAGGAGATAGTGATTGAGAGGTTCATTTGACAGATTGGAGCAGTTTTGAGCATACAGGCTTGGTCCTTGCATGATTCTAGGCCCAATGACACTTTTTTGGGTGACATGCAAGAAATTTTTGTTTTAGCAGATTGAGCTTCAGGATCAGATTGACATTTTGAGTGTGTAGTATTGATCCCTGAGACATTTTGAGTCTTTTGGACCTTTTCTGGGTGACATGCATGATATGTCTAGTTTTAGCAAGTGGTGCACCAGGGCTAACATGTCAATTATGATTTCAGATTTGGAATCCTCTCAGAAAATCGAATTTGATGAGTATGATATCATTGACATGCGAGGACATTCTATTTTTAGCATTGTTTATTTTTAGATAGTTGACACATGGTAGTATTCTACTAGTCATTCTGGATGTTTTTTATAGTTACCTAAAATTTAGGAGCCACACCCTATTTTTAGTAGTTTATGTTTATAACAGGGGTGGTTGGATCCAGAGGTAACAAGTGGTAGGTTCAAATTCCGACATTTGACAGAGTTTCAGTGTGATGTGGCATCTACATGGAATTAATTAAAGGGGGGCACATTTTTCAAGGAAAAAGCATTAAAGTCAAACTTAATGAAAGTAAAGGTGAGGTGCATAGGATGAGGTGGCACTCCCATGAGGTGATTGAGGCAATCATGGCTTAATTTTCTCATTAAATTTTCCTCACTCGCCATAATTTCACTTTCCATGCATTAATTTCTCCAAATTCCCCTTAATTTTCTCTTAAACGCTAATTTCTTAAAAAATAGTGAAATCCCTAAAAACTAGGGTGAATTTCCTTTGTGGCTAACTCATGTTTTACTTGGCCAAATTTGGAGTTTGAGCATGCGTTGGATTTCTAATTTTATCCTCCATGCATCCTAACCCTTCTTAAACACCCAAATGAATTGCTTCATGCTCATTATCTATTTTTCTTTCCTCAAGTGTGCCCTCTCTCTCACTTGTTTCCCTCACACGTGTGGTGCATTAGCTATGAATTATTCCTTCTTATCTCATGCATGTGCCTCCTAGCCTACCTATCTCCAATTCCTTTGCATATTATACCACTAAAACACCCCTTAAAATATTTCTCTCTCACACATGGGTGATATTTCCTTTTTCCCTTATCTCTTAATGTGCCTTCTCCTAAGAATTAGGGCACATTCTTGATTGTTTATGTGCATGCACTCACTTCTTTCATCACTTGACTTGATTATCCCCTCTAACATGTGCTTTCCTTATTCACTTCTCCTTATTTCCTCATGCCTAATTCCTATTTCTCTCACACTACTCTATTATTCTCCCTTACCTATGTGCATTCTCGCATAGCTAGTGTGAAAACCCTCTTATCCTCCTTACTTAATATCCCTTGGCTCCTATTTCTACTATCACATGTGGGAGTCACTCATCTCCTCCACTCCACTTTGTTTGTGTGCATGCTTTCCGCCCTTTTTCTCTTTCCCATGTGCCATATTTCCTATTCTTACTCCCTCTCCCACCTCCCATGTGCCATACTCTCTCTTCATTGGGATTTGCGCCCTTGGTGCTATATATTGGATGGTCTACATTGGTTATTGGTTGGATTTTTGCAGCAACGACACATACATTATCTCTCTCTCTCTCTTATCTCATTCTCTCTAGTATAGCTACTCTCTCTTTGAGAAAGGGTGATCATTTTACTGGTTGTGGACTTTTTGATTGTGACACAATCAACCCTTTGACAAGCCTATAATAAAGATTTTTTGTGTTTGTGTCTGAACCTTCCTTCTTGTTGGTACTTTGTTTAATTTTTGTAATTAGATTAGTAGTTCATGTTATTCATTGTGATATTATTTTATCTTTTGAGTAGTTTCTCTTCAGTTTTCTTCTATCTTCTCTTGTACTAACCCTACAAGATCCCTCCAAGCTATGAAAACTATCTTTTACCCCACGTCTTTATTAGTTTTAACATGTTGTCCAAAACATTACAACTGGTTTCTTTTGTCATTAATTGCATAAAATCATACTTCCGAATAGTAGCAGAGTACCCTAGGGACTCCCCCCTGAGGCTGGAAAGCACCAGCCCAAACAGAGAGGGGTCTAGCTAGTGACAATTTGGGGCTTTTATCCTTTAATTAGTTTCTTTTCCATCGCTGACATTTATGTTAAATCAGCTCAATTGGAGGGTGAAAAAGTGTGCTAACGGGACCATGTAGAACACTCCCTCCTAGTGACACTAACATAATACATCAACACACCAAGTCAATAGGAAACATCATGAAGCATCTACCTCTTAACACCATCATCTAACCCCTTGGGGGGCTAGAACCATCATCCATGTCCAAGATAAGCATATATACCAAACCACACCATAATGAGATAGTATGGTTCACAACCATCCACAAGTGAAACCAAGGGATAATCAACAAGGAAAACACATGTGAGAATACCACCAAGCAACGAGAAAAACCATCCAACCAAGGAAAAGTGAGACTCCCGCCAAGCCAAAGACCTCCAAGAAACCAATAACAAATTTATATCTGGGTTATTTTATTTCATGTCTATGTGGCTCACCTAATAGGGTTGTATGAAGGCCCTCCCATACTTAAACTTGTCAACTCACGTGGGGTCTTGAGCTAGTGTGATGCTTGAAGGGGATATTGAGGTGAATAGATTACATCTTAAGTTACAAATTACTTTGCATGTTTTAAGGACTAATGTTTCTTATGAACCTTGTCTAACCATGTTTTATACTTTGATTTTTCTTGGATGGCCCTCACATGGTTCTTTAAGGGACATCCTGGGCTTGTATCTGGAACGTTGTGCCTTTATTGCAGGACTTTGGCATGTGTGATGGAGAGCAGTGGGTCATCCAGTGACTCACCACCCTCAGACATCAACTCTCACATCCTTAGAACCTTGAAAAAATGGACATATGGGCTTGGTATGAGTAGATTTAGTCATGATGGCACATAGATGGGTTGGAAGCCCATAGGCTGGGTAGAGTACCCTAGAGCCTATTTTTCACCAGGATCAGGGAACGTTGCACTAGAAGATAGTCAGAGACATTTCAGAGATGAGATGCATCTCCTCAAGGCCTGGATGCAACACCTGGATCTTGGACATTGGCCCTATTTTGATAATGACGTCACCTTCTAGAACTTGACGTAGCTAGGGTTTGGTGATTTCTTGGGGTACTGATGATGCATGGAATGAATTTCAGTGAGGAGATACTTCACTTTCTCCCACCTTTCTCTATATTGGTGCCACGTGGCCTTTGGAACCCCCCTCCTTGCCTAAGGAGGCTTGACATCTCACACGTGTGGCTCATTATGGTGCATTTTTCATTTATTACACTTTGTAAAGGTTAAATGAGGGGTTATCCCCACTTCTATTTTGATGTTGACATTTTGTGTGGACAAATATGATAGGGTAGCCTCATATAAAAAGGACAACCCTCACTTTCATTTTATCATCATCTTTTCCTCACCATTGTGAGAGTTACTTCTGAAATTTTTGGTCCCTTGGGGGTTATTGGTCTTTCTCTCTCATGCGTTATGCTTGGAATGGATCTCTTGTGGATGGTTTGTTGATTTTAGATGGATATTTTTGCAATTAGGGTTAAATTGTCATGGTTTATTGGATGAAGTAAGTAACTTTTTGCAATTCTATGTTATGTCATTGATGCTTATGGTAAAAAATTTATTTTATTACAAGAAGTCTTGTTTTGTTGAAACCCTAAGAGAGGAACATAAGTTCTTCTTCTTCTCACAAAGTTTTACTTGTCCAAAATTGGTTAATTTTCCTTGATAGGATTAGAACCCGAAAGCCCTAAAGTGCTAGCACTTTAGAATTTTATCCCTAGACAATTGATATTTGACCTAGTTGAAGCTACAAGAAGGGAGAAAGGATATCTAAGGCTCAAAAGTGCTTACACCCTAGACGTCCTTCTCCTCAAAGTCTAAATACTAAGGCCCAAATGTGTTTGCACCTTAAGGTTTAGACAATACCTCTTGGTTTCAAGTAGATCAACCTTCAAGCTTGGATGCATTTGAGACTCCATAGCCCTAGAAAGGCACTAATCTAGAAGCAACTCTTGTGGTGAAAGTGATTGATAAACCTCTTTGGAAATATATTAAGTGTTCTACTAACTATACTAACTCTAACCATAGAAAATTCATTGTATTATTTGTCGCTATTATAAAAGTTTTCTACAACCATCTAAAACTACATTAATTTGTTGCATACACTCATCTAAAGGTAGATTAACTTACTCGAAAATTTTCTTTAACAATTGGATAGTATTTTATTGGTTATATGCTTACTTTTCATGGTCAATTGTGGTATTTTTTAGCACTAATTATTGTTGATGTTACAAATCACTTAATGATGTCATATAATTGTTTACTACTGCAAGTTTGTAACATCCATAGAAATATAACTTGTCTAGTGTCTAAAAGAGGTCATTATTGCATACTTTAGCTTTCAAGTTGTTATATATATGTTGCAAAGTGTTATTGTTCTAGGAAGGTACAACAAACTACATCACAACCTCTCTTTCCTAGACCTAGACCAACCAAATCGATGATCAAGATAAGGGGCAATAGGTTTGGCTACTAAACTTGTTATTTGATCCCTTGAGGTCACTAGGGAAGCCTCCCTTGTGGTGGACCTCTTCCATCACTAAAATGAGGTAAGATCCTATTAATGTGGTTTCAATGGTATCTTTTTCCATTTTTATGCAATATTTGGGGATCTTGTGGTGGGCTTTGCACAACCAAAAATCCCGTGATAACAATTACTTCTATATTTTTTCCTTAGGAATAACACAAGATGATGTGGTTGAGTTTGCAGGTCTAGGAGGGTGGTTTGTCTCATTCATGACCACTTACAACTTACATTCTCTTTGGTTAGTTTATACGATTACTGTAGGCTTATGTCTGTTTAGGGAAAACAGGCCCCCCACCCTTCTAGGATATTTATGTTGTTGTGTGCCACTTCTCTAGCAAGAAACCAGACATCAAAATGATAATCAACTTAATGAGATAATCAAGGCCCCTATCTCTCTTTTATCCTCATAGTTCACCTTGTCTCTCCAATTTAATTTTACGTTATTTTATTATTAATTAATTAAATCACTTTAATTAATTAATTAACCATTTTACCTATTAAAAGTGATTTATCCCTGCTTATGTCTTTTCTAGCCACTGAAAGTCACTTCTCATCATTCTATCATGTAGTGATCTTCCTCCCAATTTCGATGAGCTATTACACTAAGAGGTTCCTCCAAGTATCATGCCCAATATGACCTCCTTAGTGGATTTAATTAAAATATAACTCAAAAATACGGAAATCATCGAAATGCAACGGAACCAAAGCCAAGTTGTGCGGAAAGGATCCTGATGATGAAATATGAGGAATAATGCAAGTTGAGCCCAATAAAACCCCTCAATAGCTCCTATAATATCTATCACCCCCATCTGGCTACTTTGGTCAACATAACACTTTGTAATATAATGATGTCCAAAAGTGGGGACATTACAGTCCTCCCTGCTAGAATATTGCTTATCCTCAAGAAATAATTGAATCAATATAAATATGATATTAGGGTCCCATATCCACCTATGCTACCCAAAGTAGACTCCATCCAACACTGAACTACCAAGCACTCTAATACATTGATCCTATATCAAGATGTGAACTGCAATACCCCGTGAATTATAGTCCTATAACATATCAACACCATGATTCTCCTTCAAATGACGCATGGCCTCAACCCAGAATGAGTCTATCCTCCAATTCCATAACAAAACCAACACAACCTCCACCAACTGAACATGTTTTTTCCATAGAGACATACTACAAAATCTCAATAAGTCACCAACAAGTGACGTGCTTCCCCTAGTATTGAAGCTCAATGGAAAATCAAAGTGACTTTCCCCTAGAAAGATCCACTCGCCTATGTCATCCAATGAAATACCTAGCCCTGAAATCCTTGGGTCCCATGCTAGTCTCTCCCAAGGATCACTATGTTGACACTGCACTACTCTAATCATGATTTTCTGCTCACATTATTCATTCTGGATCCTCATGCTAAACCTGTGATGATTGGGCCTACTATAAAAAATCTGAACCTGTAAAGGTATCCTTGTGAAACCAAAATCTACCCATCCATCACCCAACTCAATCACGAGTATCAATAGGAAGAACCTGTCTCACCTCATAGAATGAATTTCAACAATTCCTCGCATGGTAACCCAAGGGTGGAGTTTGTTGCTCACTGGTACCACCTGGACCCTCATATATAGGATGAAGCAAACCTTTCATCAAATGGACTCCCGGATCCTAAGGAATATTTGGAAGTTCATCACTTCCAATCCCCACTAACTGTTGATAAGCCATACTGATAACTGTCAGAAGCCCTCCATCCTCATCCCAATGAGAATCTGAATCTGTATCAACCTCTAAGATATCCACTATCCCATGGCCTAAGATACTCACCATCACGCCCAACACCTCAACGGTTTGTCTCTGATGATCCACCCCTATGTTGTTGTGTGAAATAAAGACACTCATGTTAGGTGGTATTGGTCTACTAAATCTCCATGTCCCTTGCCACTATCTTACTCTCCCTATTCTAATGTCAATGATGAAGGTATCAGGAAAGGATAACAAACATATCTGCAACCGATTGTAGGAATGGAAAGTATCCTATGCTTTGGTCAATCCCAATTACTTGACCCAAAGCTCATCCTCTGGCACCCATGGTGAATAATTTCATGTACTCATCACTAAACTCGAACCATCAGGTACAACAGTAGGTAACTCCACAAACTGTTGGTCAACCACCCTCCATCCATCATCACTCATGCAATTGTTGATATTGTGAAGGTGATATCCCAGATCTATTTACTGCTGCAAGGGAGAGGAATTTCCATGCTCCACTAAGTACGTCTCATCCCTGCAATCCATTGCATCCCTCTGAATCCCATTGTACACCTCTGCATTTTTCTTTGAACTATCACTCACCACTGTATGCCCCTACATACTCATGTAATCTCATGTATTCTCCTGCAACATCATGGATCCTGGATGTACTACTGGGTCAACCTCTACATGAAGACTAGCCAATCCTGGAACACAAATGGAAGTGTCCTCATAATTGTCCCTTGCTCTAGAGTCCCCATGCATATGTGAGTTCTCAACTATCTCAAAAATCATCATGGAGGGTAGCTCCTGCGACATATGGACATCCTCCTATGTCTTCAGATCATATATCTCCATAATCATCAGTTATCCTGGGTACTCCTCATTCTCCTCCATCAACCGATGCTCCTCTTCTAAAGCACCAACATCCTCTAGCAATATGGCTAAAGGATAATCTAACTCTCTACTAAGACAGATGTAGTGGATCTTTGTCTAATATCCTCAAGGATCTCCTCTGATATGGAATCTAATTTATGAAGGGTTGTTTATGTGCCTTCCAAGAATATTTGTGTGCTCACCAACTCATGAGTGAATCAGTCCACCTCAATCTCATGATCCCTCAGTTCCCTGTGATACATCTCACCAACCTCCAATAGGTATTCTATGTCCATCAACAACTATTGGTAGTCGACCCTCATCACAGATACTCTCTCCTTAAGAGTATTAAATTCATCCATGGAAAGTCCCCCATCCAAACTACCATGTGCCATCGATGCCTCCCATTAATAGCCTGCCACCAATGCATGTTTGTCATCAATGCATATAGTAGTTGCTAGGATCATGTCCTCACTGACTCTCAATTGTCTTTCCAAGTGTCGTGACTCCTGATAACAATCTTGTTGAGGGGCTAACTCAATCCTCTCACCGCTAATGTCAACAATGGAATTCCCAACAAGAAAATCCTCAAAATATAGGGCACTAAATTTCCCAATGTCCACTGTGCTACCAAGTCCTCCTGTATGCCCTTGCACACCAACACCAAATTCTATCTCCATCTAAATCGCATTGTATCCTGTATGGGAAGATTTATCCTCCTATGAACTCACCTTGCTACTATCATCTGTGCCTGGATCCCATACAAATGTGTCTATACATGAGGTATGGTCATCTTGACCAATAAGGAGTGTATCCTCATCAATGTAGATCGGTCCTGAAAGTGTGTATCCCATCAAACTGTCAGTGTGCACAACTTGATCTAAAAATGGAATCTCCAAAAGAGGGGACTCACTCTCCTCATATTGATAGGTAAAAGGTCAAATTTCTCTAAATGATGTCTCTCCTCCTGGGTCTGCAGATCTATATGTCCCTGGTGTACAATCCTCACACAAGGCTCCTCCACTATAACAGAAATTCGACTGATATCCTCATGTGTTATGGCTATCATAGGTGTCTGAGAAGATAAAAATTGTGTCACTATCATCATAGAAAGCTCATCATCCTCCATGCATGACTTCCTAGAAGCAATGTCTACACCCAAGGGTAGGTCATCCAACCTCCTAATCTCATCATTTATAAGTGCTAACACATGTGAATCCTCACATGCATCACCGTTGGGTTGAAGTGTTGAATCCTCAACACTGCCTACTATGGGAGATGAAGAACATGTGCTATCATCCTGACCATCCAATTGTCCCTCATATGTGCCAGAGTCACTAGCCTCACCATACTACTCCAAATAGGAATCTATGGTTGTATCCTCATGCATCTCCTCATCCTCATTGTCATAGTGCACCTCAACAATGTGCACCTTCCCTTTACCCCTACATCTCTGGTCTGGCTCTGTTGGCGGGCGAAATTGACCGTCCGTCAACTAGGAGAGTGGAACTGGTCCGGGGTTGTCTAAATAACCCAAGCCGTTTGGAATGGACCACCCTGACGAGTTTAACAGCTTCGTTGGCCGCTCTAAGGTCTTCTATGAAAACCGAAGAGAAATGATCTAAGCTAAGAAATCTAACTAAACTAGATAAAACAAACTAAACTATAATTGAATACAAGAAACTAACTAAAATAAAGGAAACTAGAAACTAATAAAGCAAACTTAAACTAACTACACTAATCTAACTACAAACTACTAACTATTATATATACAAAATACTAATTATGATTATAAAAACTCAAATCAACTATCTAATTATCAGCTACAATATTTCTTATACACAAATGTACACTATAAACAACCTACAGATTTGATTAAAACCTGCAAAAATCATGTGTTTGCTGCCCTGAGACAGCCAAGAATCTCTTTTTTGATTTTTTATATTTATGAAAAGGAAATTAAACTACTGAAATTAAACGATCTAATATGTTTACTGAAATTAAACAATCTAATATAAATCTAACTAAGATTATATCTAAATTAAACTACTTAATTGAAATAGTAAACAACTAACTAATTGACCTGGAAACGCTCCAAGTCTGCCCTGTGTATGATGACTTCTTAAGCTGTTTGGAGGAAGAAATTCACACCGTTTAGTCCTCAAGCTTCTCGAAAAGGATCATCTATGCTGCTTCTTGAAGTGTTTTACAGGACAAACAAGACATAAAAGAAAATCATAACAATTTTCTGATGATAAATCTCTGCAATAAGGGAAACGTATTATGCAGAAAACTTATATAATAATTCAATCTATGAAGAAGACAAAGCTATCATTCAATAAAATGAATTAATAATTGTTATGTCTTCTATCTCTTTGGAAGCAACAAGATATGTATAACAATAAGAAATTATATCACTTGCATTTGATTTAGATAACAAAGTAATACTAAACCATAAACAAAATGATATACAAAACTTGAAACAAAGTGTTGATATATTGAAAAGAAAAAGCTATGACAAAACATCAATTCTGCTCCAGTTTGAATCAGAATTACATATCCTTGTTCTCCCACAAGTGAGGATGATGATTATTACAAAATCATAGGTTTATATAGGTTTCTCACAAGGTAAAACATCCTTGTGAATAATAGCAAATTGTTTTACAAAATCTGGGAAAAATCCCAAAATCTACTAAACTAAGGACATAAAATGCAAGTAAAATCTGTAGATCATCCCCTAACTACTCATGATATCTATTGCCAATTCATTTTTGCCTGCAATAGAACACAAAGATCAAATTAGAAAGATGTTTTATTAGGAAAATAATAAAAAAAATGACTTTACAGACTTAGCTACAGAATCATCTAATTCTGTAGCTAGTCTAAAATAGTAAACAAGACTAGATATAATCAAATAAAATCAAATCCAAGACTAATTACTAATGATTCAATTATTCCTTAAATTAAACCAAATCAAAAAAGAATGCAATCGGGACAGAGTAAGAATGCTCTGTTTTTCCAATTAACATAAAATCGAATCAAATCTTAACAAGACTGTTTCATAAATGCAATCAATGGTAAACCAAATCGTATGAGATACAAACAATCATTATTGATTTGCATAAGATTCATATCGTTTAATCCATT